>PVKS010035795.1:0-13777 GCA_004027875.1 Aplodontia rufa | reverse complement strand
AAAAAAGAAAGAAAGAAAAAGAAAAGGTAGATAGGGTCTCCCACATCTAAAAATAAACTATCCCTTGTCCTTTTCACTTGAATAGCTCTATTTTTGTGCTGTGTTACTAATTCTTGTGGAGAGTGAGAGCAATTAAAAATAGAATATCAACCATCATTCTTTTGAGACAAGTTTTGGTTTGGTGGACAATTTTGAATAAATTTTAGTTTAGTTAAGTCTTTGAGAATTCACATATTAACTTGATAGGTGACCAGGCAATGATCATTGAGAAAAATTGATAAAGTAGCTAGCTATATTCTCTTGTTACAAATGTTGTTATCTATGCAACCACTTAGAAAATTAGCACTTTCATGTGATAAAAGTCAACAGTCAGGAATGGAGCGGTGGCTCATCAATGGATGCTTGTTCAGACCCTAGCACCACATACACAATGATGTGTTGGAGCAATGAAAGCCACATGAAAAACTAAATAAAATTGATCCTCTCCTTCTCTCTCTCTCTCTCACTGTCCCTATTTCCCTCTTTGAAAAAAATTATTAAATAAAAGTTAACAGTCTGTCCCTTTACCTGTAGACTCCTATTTGTTCTTGACACACTATCCTCATTAACTATAATTTTATTACCAGCAAAAAACGAATGGTCTCTAAATTGGCAAAAGAATACAAAGTGTCTAATATTGATATTAAGAACTAATTAAGAACTAATGCAATGGGATTTTTGCAACTGTTAGATGAAAAGAAACAAACACTAGCTACCTCTAAATTAAAGGTATTTACATAGATCCTATTAAAAATGCCACCCTGAGGGACTAGAGTATAGATCAGTGGTAGAATACTTTCTTAGCATGTGCAAGACCTGGGTTTAATACACACACACACACACACACACACACACTTTGTCTCACTTAATCTTCCCCCAATGATTGCTCTCACTTGTATAGATAAGGAAACAAGATGGTATTGTCCAAAACAGATAACTAGTAACATATAAAACTAAGTTTAAATTAATCAGCTCCAAAGACCATGTTGTTTATGCCTAAATTTTGCTTCCAAAAACTTCACTTAAAAAAGAAAAAAAAGCAAAACAGCTAACTACTAGAGTCTGCAACCAAGATTATAAAACTCTTATAAAATGATAAACTCTGTAACTGTAGCAACTATTATAATTTCACCAATTTATACTTTTCTTACATAAACTTAATTCATTTTCTAACATAATTGCAGAATTTGAGATCCTTTAGGCTCCATAATTTTTGGATGGTATCAACTTTTTATACTGGACACCAGGTACCTGCTCAATGTGGAGGTCCTATTCCTCTAGATTCTGGAAGAGAAGCCAGGTTTCAGACCTTAACTATCAGACCTCTCCAGCAATTACTGTCTGCTAAAGTAGACCAGGCCTACTTCTTGGGCATAATCCAGGAGAAAATCAGTCTGACACAAAAATGATCCCAATCTAGAACTTCTCTGAAGCGACATCCACATTAGAGCTCCCACAGTCTTGGCTGATGTTTTATTGAGACTGTAAGATACCTTGCCTTACTCTCTCTCCCCAAGTGTGCTCCCTTCTTATCCAACGAGTGTTGAGTGACAAACACTCCCTAACAAACTTTCTGGATCCTAAACTCTATCTCATAGTCTTCACTGTAGGGACCAGACCTACAATACTCTTCCAATACAAAATATCTACAAAAGGAAGAAATTTGCTGATAACATTACCCAACTGTAAAAAGTTATCATCATTTTCAAAAATACAAAGATATGCAGCTGGACCAGTGGCTCAGTGGTATTGCACTTGCATGGCATGCATGAAGACCTGGGTTCAAACCCCAGCACCATATACATGACTAAGGTTCAGAGCAACAAAAATCAGAAGAAAAACTAAATAAAATTGATTCTCTCTTTAAAAAAAGAAAAAGAGGTAGTTTAAAGAGAATATATTTAAATTATGTAACCAATGGAGAGATACACAGATTTGTGAAATTTAAGAAATTGCTGATCAGAGAGGTAATTCAGTTTTAATGAGCCATATTTTTTAAAAAATACAAAATATTTTAGTTTTTTTTTATTAATAGTACCCTTGTGGAAAAGAATAAGCTAACTTGGTTTTTAGAAAGATAATCTTAATGTTAAAGTTGTCTTGAATGATTTGATTTTGTATATAAGAAGTTGCCAGATCAAGAAATCAATTTTTAAAAAAATGCATCTGGAGTCCTGCGCTTCATGGGAGAAGCATCTTGCGATGCAAAATACAAATCTTTCTTTGATGTCAACTGATCTGTTACCGCTCAGGAACAAGACGCATGCTTGAGTTTAAAACTGTTGTATTTGCAGAATCATAGAGACAGTCGTGACTACAAATTTACTGACAAATGTGAACCACGTGTTGCCCATTCATCAAACACACCATACTCAAACGGTGCTGGGTAGTGACTGTGCCAAATCCTTTCTGTTTTCACTTGCCTTAATTGCAAAATACTGTCCTAAGATGCAGAGAAGCAAGTTAATTTGTTTCAGGAAACATAAATTATAGAAGTTTCTGGGTCCTGAATCCAACTCCTGCAAACAATGAAATATGAAGATATCAATTCAGGTTTTTCAATCTGATTCAGTATTTGGTAGATCTTTGCTGTTTTCACTAAGATTTCTAAATACTTGTGCTCAGACTCTCTGCTACAAATAGTTACATAAGTGAACAGATAATTAGTTCCCTATAAGTTATTTGGGCCCTAGACGAACATACTTTTAACCTAATTTTATTTTAAAATCTTGTCCAGAATTTTTATTTGATAAATTAGAAAAATGATTTGAAGTCCTAAAACATGAAATAAATCATCTCTTACGTATTTGCCATCTTAGAAGAAATGCATGTGAGATTTTAAATGAAAATATATGTCTACACAGGGAATTAATAGTATAAAAAGGGCTTAGGGCTTACATTCAAAACGTAGTCACTAATTTTGTCAAATATTTCCTCATAAATAGTCTCTGGAGTGGATTTAACACTAACTCAAAACCAAGAAAGCACCAAATTTACAAATCACTCTCTGACTTAATCTTTTTTTTAGAAAAAGAATCCTCTTCTAAAGGGTTCTACCAGTACAACACAGGCACGTTCCAGAGGTTTAGGCTTCTGAAAGTATGCTTCTCAAGGAATGACGAAGATGGGACAGGTCTTCTGCTCTGTACCCCAACATTACAGTTTTTTTCCATGTTGTAATGAAATCCAACTAATAAGAAGTATGTGACTTTAAGGTATTTAGAAATTATTTAAAGTTAACCTATTATTACATATGTCTAACTGGATAGACTAATATTTCATAAATTTAAGCTTTCTATTACAAAGACACATTATCCTAATTAACTTAATAAGTGAAAACATTTATTGTGATTCATGGTTTCAGAGGGTTGAATCCACGCTCACTTGAATTTGATGCTTCGGACTTGTAGTGGCACAGTACATCTGGACAGGAACTTAGAGCAAGGTCACAAACCCCAGTGACTTAACTTCCTTCCATTAGGGCTCATCTCCTAAAATTCTACCACCTTCCAACAGCACCACAGGTTTGGGACCAAGATCCAACCAAATGGGTCTTTGGGGGACATTTCAAATTCAAGTATAGCTTGTGGTACAACAAGCAATCAAGTTTGCTCAAAGATAGATGGATGTTAATCTACGTGATTTCATTTGAGAGTCAGAAAAGTCTCCTTTTCTCTCCCATTTTCTCCCCTAGATTTGAAGATCCTTATTAAAAGTCAAATGGTGTCTGGATATTATCTTCCTCAGAAGAGCCGTGAAAGCAAAGGAAAGCAATTATATACCATTGCAAGCAGCAACACGTATAAATATGTCTCCTGAACATCAGATAGTCAAGAAAACAATAATAATAATGTTTACTGGATTGCAATTTGCCAGATATTGTGCTAATGCTTTTTATTATTTATCTCATGTATTATTTACAATGACAAACAGATAGATACTGCTAGTATTCTGCAGAGCGAACCTCTGAAATTTCAAGATGAATACTTTACCTAACATAACATAACTAGTAGGGGATAAACTGAACTCAGATCCCAGCTCTGTGACACTGTGACACACTGTGTCTCTCAGGAAGCTTCCACACTCATCTCTTCCTTGTTTCCTATCACAGGAGGAAAGAGATTAGACTTTTCCTTTTTTTTTTTTTTTTTAAGAGAGAGGGACAGAGAAAGAGAGAATCGATTTTATTTAGTTTTCATGTGGCTTTCGTTGCTCTGACACTTAGTTGCATTCATGGTGCTGAGGTTTGAACCCGGGTCCCTGCGCATGTCAGGCAAGCTCCATAACCACTGAGCTTCCAGTCCCAGACTGTTCCTTTTTAATATCCATCTCTTCTCTCTGTCCTATGCATTTTACCTGTCCCAGGAGAGACTTTAATTTTCTCCTGCCCACTAGTTCCTATGTATTAGGTAGCCTCAATTAATTCTATTTAACAACTCCCTCCTCTCTACCTCATTTGACCTTCTCCACTTGACAGGAAAATTATTTATTCACTGACTTTGACTATCTCCTACAGCAGATTATTTCGCCTAGTTCTTTCCATTAACAGCACATTGAATATGGTTTCTAAAAATATTATTTATTTTCTCATCAATCATAAGCTTATAGATTGACTTCCAACAATACAAACAAGTGAAACTAAGGGTTCTTGTGTATTATTCCTGATTCCTTCCAGCATTCTCACAGGCACATGATCAGGAACCGAGACTTTTGTATTTCTTCCATTTTTTTTTCTCCTTTTCTTCCTACTGGGACCAATAGACTAGTCTGCCTCAAAATCGATTTTGTCGTATTGTTCTTTAAAAAGATGCTTCACCTTTCGTTCTCACTTTTCCAATATACAAAATAACCTTTCCGAATACTGCAATCTCCTAAAACAGATCATTGATCATATATTTGCCTTCTATCTGAACATGTCAAGAAGTTCTCATCGCCTTGTGAGAACACAGAAACTGCTTTACCCAGTTCCCAAAGCTGTGAAAGTATGAACTTTAACTCCAAGTCACTTTTCCTGTTCTTCCACCTCTCTATAAAACACCTGTTGAAATTCTTCTTCCTTCCTGATTTCATTTATCCCATAGCACCCCTTTCACTTTCTAGTACACTTTTTAAGTCCATAAATGCTCTGCTTTGTACTTTATCTTTTGTTGTTGTTTTGTTATTGGGGATTGGACAGCAGAGTGAGGGGCACTTTACCACTGAGCGAAATTCTGAGTTCTTGTTTACTGTTTTTTTTTTTTTTCTTGAAACCGGGTCTCACTAAGATGCAGAGGCTGACCTTGAACTTGCGAACTCCTGCCTTGGGCTCCCAGGGCTTAGAAATTACAGGTGTGTGTCACCATTCCTGGATCATCATATCTTCTACTTTGCCCAAGTCACTCCTCCTGCCTTCATTCCCTCTGCCTCCTGAGCCTCCCACTCAGTTCAGTTCCCTTCAAAAAGTCTTACCTCATTGCTTCAATCTGCAGACTGTGCGATGCTATATTTAAAATAATGTGCCATTGTTGTGGTGAGTGGGTATCTTGCCTCTTGAGCTAGAGTTAGCTTTTCTAGAGAACTGAAGGAAGTGTAGACCTGTTTTTTTCCTATTCTATCTCGACCTCACATATTGCATAATACAATGCCCTTTATATAAGGGACCACCATTACATATTTGAATAAGTACCAGGTAATATTTAGTTAAGATATCATACTATTCTGCAAAGGGTTGGAAACCCTATTTTAATTCAATACTATAAGAAGTAAATTGAGTTTCCTATTAAAATAGTTCTCTGGATACAAACGGTTGGACTTGCTCCCACCTTCACCACTCCCACCAAATACAGTGCATTTCTTTCTTTTTCCACTTGTGCTCTTTACTAGGAGAATTTCTGGGAGCTTAGTCTCTGGTGAACAGTTTATTGTAACATTAATAAAAGGAAGCAGATACAAATTGCTTGAAAATTAAAAGTCTCAGCTTACTGCAAAACGTACTCTACTCTGGTAGTAAAAAATAAAGTAAAATACAACTTGTTCCATGAAAGCCAACACAAACGCTAGTAACAATGGTCTGAAAATGAAGCAGGAAGGTAGTTCCTCCAAAAACAGGTTAATACTGTTGCAAGTCTCTCCATTTGTTCCTTAAATCATTCTCCATTTCATGACCCTGGTTGTCTAAATGCTAATGTCACACAGTCATGCCGGTGCCAACTTACTCTTGGCATGGCTAGAGCTTAATTATTGAAATACCTCACTTTATATGCTCCATTTGTAAGGCTTATTTAGACATAATTGGGATACCATAGAAGCACAATAGATGGTAACTGAAGAATAATAAAAAGAGGTGCATTCAAAGAGTTTCAACAGATCCATAACCATCACTTCTAAAAATGAATTAAACTGAACCAAGGGAAAGAATTCTGGATGAGCCTTGAGACTGAGAATTAGAAGCTATTTTCTAGACTTTCAGCTTTCCGTGGGATGAAAAGAAGCTAAACTCCTTGTAAATCCCTAAAAGTAAATTGTTAGGGAACTTAAAACAGTCAAACACTACCACAAACACTGATGTGACAAAGGGAACCATTAAAATTTTCTCATTCAAATATGTTAAAATTAGCTATTACACAGCAACGAGGCCCTTACTTCCTTTGAGTGAACAATATGATTGATTCCACCAATTATAAAAAAATATTTTGACAACTATTCAAATTCTAATAGCAAGTGGCATAAAATAGAAAGAAATAGTAAAGTAATATGATTAAATAATGAAGATATGTTACCATTGTTTTCTTTTTTTTTTTTAAGAGAGAGGGACAGTGAGAGAGAGAGAGAGAGAGAGAAGGAGAAACAACTTTATTTAGCTTTTCACATGGCCTTAGTTGCTCTAACTCTTAGTTGTGTACGTGGTGCTGGGGTTTGAACCTGGGTCCTCGTGCTTGCCAGGCAAGCACCGAAACCGCTGAGCCACCGCTCCAGGCCCATTGTTTCAATTTTTAAAAAATCATTATGGACTTCTGCTTGAGGAAAAATAGAGAAAATATATGTTTCCTTAATTCTCTCACCAAAAACAGGTAAATCCCTAGATGTTATATTCAAACAAACACACAAGAACAGTGAAAGTTGAAAAGAATAAGATACATTGAGTAAGGCATTTGTGATCTGAAATCCAGTGGTGAGTGAACGGGTTTTTTTGTTTGTTTGTTTGTTTGTTTGCTTTATGTGCCTTAGAATGAAATATGTGCTACTGGAGTAGAAGATGACCTACGAAAGTCAATAGTCATGGGGAAAAAATACAATTCTCTTCTTTCTCTAGTTAAAAGACTGGGAAAGAGTAAACTTAGAAAACAAACAATTTTTAGAATTTAAACACTCTACTCCAACCAAACATTACAAAAAAAAAATTGTATTCTTGTCAGCGAGATTCAAGAGGACACCTTAGACTTCCACTCTCACAAGACTACATCAGCTTAGACTTCCACTCTCACCTCTTGGGTGGCATCAGAGAAGCCAAGTTGGAAGCATGAACCTCCTTACCCACCCAGAAGTAATTATGCACATCTCCTGCCACTCACTAGGGTGGTTTATTTGAGGCATGGGGAAGAGCTAAAACTTTAACCACAATTCATCAGTTTACAGAAACTAAATAAAATTGATCCTCTCTTTCTCCCTCTTTTACAGTCCCTCTCTCTCTTAAAAAAAAAAGAAAGAAAGAAAACAAAACAAAAAGAGACCAAAACCATCACTATACAGGTTATTCTAACAGGATGCCTATAGGAAATTCTAGAAATAAAAATAAAATGATAAAAGAAGCAATAATGTAACAATAGGAAGAACTAAAGAGCAAGGGAAAGGGCAAAAATATGAGAAGATACCAAAGATTTTTATTATCTTCAGTTTTCCAAATTGATAATTGAAGCAAGACTTAAAAGACTATGTAACGTGGTTCTTATACATGTGGAAAAATATTTAAGATAGTTTTATTATACATGGAAGAAGCAAAAGAGATATAAAGACAGAGTTTCTAACTTTGCCTGAATTGGGAAAATGTCAACATCAATGAACTATGCATGTTACATATGTATACTATCCTAGAGCAAAAACTTGAAGCAAGCACAAAAAAAAAACTATCCGAACTGAAGTGTTCAAAAATACTATAGGTTTCAAAATATTAAAATTAGAGAGAAACAGATTAGCTGTTACCTGGGATTGGGTATGGTGAAAGGGAGGTAGTGGGTATGACACAAGAGTAGCAAACAGATTTCAAGATGAGACAGTTTTCTTTCTTGATCGTCATAGTGGTTACATGACTTTTCATTTATAGTAAAATGGCATGGACATGCACACATATATTGTGCCAATGCCAGTTTCCTGTAACATCTTACATGTTACATCATGTAAGATGTAACCACTGGGGAAGGGAAGAAGGCTACATTGATCCTCTCTGTTCTGTCTTTGCTACTTTTATCCTTCTGATGTAGCCTGCTGATCAATAAGCAATAGTCTCTACTGTTGCCTGTCACTGTGAGAGAGGAAAGGTGACACAAAAGGAATTGGAGACTCTTGGCTCCAGCAAAGCTTTGACTTGATTCAGTTTTTAAACTGCACCATGAACATCCATTACTAAGCCCTCTTTCTCCATTGCTTTCATTTTCAATTGGCATTTAATTGGTTACATCCCAAACACTGTTGTCAGGAAAATGGAACGTACAAGATACGTTGTTGGTTCTGGGATGGGTATCACTCCCAAACAAGCCTTAAGACTTAGATGAGGAAGGGATGTTCCTGAAATTAAATTGAGGATACTGTAACCATGGAGAATGGAAAATTGATTCTTGGATACGAAGAACAGATGTTCACTATGACAAATAACTATATATAGTAAAATACTACATATATCACATAGGGATGTGTCTTCTAACCAAGCATGAGCCTGTTTACAGTGGGGCAATGAGTCGTTTATGTGACTTCAAGCACAGACAGCAAAGTCTTCTATAGTTAGTGCTCAACGTCTTTACTGAAGGACTAGTTGACAGATGGTTTTAGTGAGAAAGACAGAAAGAAGGAAGAAAGAAAACAGAATATATTAGTGAGGATGCAAGAGAGGCAGGGCAGTATTGACAATAATTACTGATTGAAGTAGATAAATTTCCATTTTAATTTTTCTACCTTTTTCATTTTTGTGTTGAATATTATAAAAAAGAGAATGTGAAAAAAGTTGGAATAGGTTGGAAACATTCATCTAAAAGTGATTTGTTATAGTTTACAATAATTTGCCAAGTTACACAATATGTTTAAAGTAGCAATGACCAGGATAACATTCATCTGAAATAATAAATAAATTAATAAAGAAAGAAATAAAGGGGTCAGTCAATCAATTAATCAATCATGGGTACAAAGGGAAGTACTTCAAATACCTTTCCCCTTGGAGTGTTTGTGCAACTCTTTCTCTAATAACATGACTTCACTTAAAAATAAGTATCATAGTCACATACACTTTTTAAAATTGTTGACAATCACTACACACTAACTACAGATGAGGGAAATGAAAATGAGGAAATCAAGAGAATATAAATACACTTTTAGTCCTCATAGAGGGACAGTGAACAACCTAATATACTTTTGTTCTTTCCTTTTTACTTAGGATGAGCAAAAAGGATTCATTGGTGTGCACATAACACCCCCTCAAGTGAGACAGTGCCTCTGTAAGATCACAGAATACATGTGAGCTCAGAGTACACATGAAAACTTTGGATGTGCATGCCAAAGTATTCTGCACAATTGTTTTTCTTCTTTTGCTCCTGGGTAAGGAGTATGAAGAAGGTAAATACATTGAAATTATTCTTCCCTAGACATCATTCAAGGAGATTCTTTTATGTTTACCATAGTTTAAAGCTCAGCTGCCATATTTAAGACAGTGCCCAAACTCTGGCACTATGATTGAGTGTTGTTTTTACAGACATGATACGGTAATGCTACTACCATAGAGCAAAATGTTTACACAAAGAGTCTTGTTCACGGCTTTTCTTCTAGAAGGAATGTTGCCCCTATTTCTTTAAGTGCCATCTTAAAATGATGGCAAAGGGAATTATAATGCACTTTAAGCAAACATTTAGCTTTACATTTTCAAAGGAGCAAACATCAGCATTAGTGTGTTTTAAAGGGACAAGAACCAAAGGGACTATTTTAAATTAAAGATCAGGAAAGCAAGCTTTGACTTATGTGGATTTAGCTCAAGTGTGCTATTATAGTATGATTAGTGTATAAAGCTGATTTTGCACAGCATTACTGACTTCAACTACCATCCCCTGAGTGTGCAGAACTTCAGATAAGGCTAACTCTATTGTATACATGTAATGATTTCTGAAGCATATTACAACAATAATTTGCACAAACTATTTTCAGAATCTCCATCAGATCTATAACTAATTTTATTAGTCATAGTTTCTTTTGTTCCTGCTCAGAGCCTGTTTTAGGAGATTGCAATGCACAAGCAAATTGCTGAGTGGGCAGCAGGCCATGAAAGCACTCCACTCAGGTTGGATTAGGGAAGGGTATCCAATCTGAATCTGTGCTGGCGGATGCTGAGGTACCCTGATCTATTCCCTCACCTCTGAGGCACCAATGCAGCTGGGAGGATTGTGACTGAGAGCTTGCCCTTGGGTACTTTCCCTGTGATTGTTCTTAACTGCTCTTTCCAAGATCACATCACTTCCCTGTCATAGAACCATGGTATGACACAGGGCAGCAAAGGCTCAGCCTCTGATCCCAACTCAGGACCACTGGGAAGACACCTTAAAGATCCCTGAGTCATTTGCTGTAACCCTGTCCAAGGATAACTTTTCCTTCTATGTAATTCTACTTCCTCTTCTTCTCTAGAGGTTTTTATCCTGAGAACACAAGCCAATAAACTGCTTTTACGCAAATCCCTGTCTCCCTGTTTGCTTTCTGGAACCTTATCTGGAACATCAAATAAGTCCATTTTTTAAAATTGTTGGAAGTGGCATAGTCTTTATATAAAATGTTACGTTATCAGGAGTATTGAATCTGGAAGAATCAAGGCAAATAATAAGGAGTTAATGATGAGTAATGGAATGGAAAACTCATACAAATATACAGAGGCATAGGGACAGATATGTGAGACCTTGTTTAAAACAAATAAATTAGAACTTGTTTTAGAAAAGAGAATCATAGAATGGACCCACCAAGCCCCCATGATAGGTGTGGTCATATGTCTTTAAGAGATGGGCAGTATCTATTCTTTTTTGAGTCTCTGTAATCCCAAGCTACAATAAATATATTTCAACCAATGTCTACAAAATTATATATTATTTGTGTATAATTCCTCCCATTCACTTGAGCTAGCTTAAATTTGTTTCATAATGTTTTGCAATCAAAATAGCTCTGAATA
Organism: Aplodontia rufa; assembly: GCA_004027875.1. Taxonomy (NCBI): domain Eukaryota; kingdom Metazoa; phylum Chordata; class Mammalia; order Rodentia; family Aplodontiidae; genus Aplodontia; species Aplodontia rufa. Next base: position 2,352 of record PVKS010035795.1, on the reverse strand, counting down.
AAATGTCAATTGTGACATAATACACTGTCAACAATTTTTAACAAACTCCAGGTCTTGTGTATATGTATGTGTGTGTATATATATATATATATATATATATATATATATATATATTATGTTTTGTGGGTCTGAACTAGTGCCTGAATCAAGGATTTGGGTTGAAGATTTTTTATGATGGAGAAACCAGTCTAGGAGCAAAGGAAGCCAAATTAGATGACAGAAAAAGCAGAGCAAAATCTCTATATTAGAGGAATCCCCAAATTTAGTCCTTTTAGGGGGAGTTCCAGAAAAGGAACTATATCTTACAGTTCATTCTGCTCCAGGATAAGGGAAGGGGACTGGGTTTAAAACAAAATAAAACAAACAAAAACAAAAACAATAACAGCAAGTTTTATATAACTCAATCACTGACTGCAGATGGCTGGTGTGTGTGTGTGTGTGTGTGTGTGTGCACGTGCATGCACGCGTGTGCTCTCTCCATGAATCCCCACCCATCCATCTGGGACATGAGGAGACTTCATGCCATATTCTGGCCTCTCAATGTGGCAAGTGCCAGCCTTTGGCAGCAAAGCAGAGCTGGAGAACAGGTGCAGAAATCTGGTGACAGGCCTCTGAGGAAATCTGGTTGAGGGATCAAGAATGGAACTCCTTTTTCTACTGAAACAAATTGTCAGAATATAGTCTCAGAATGGGAATGAGCATTTCAGTGTCTTTTCTTAAAAAAATTGACAGTTTTTGTTATTCCCTCCTTGCAAATGTGGAACTTAATTTCTCTCTTCTGAGTGTAGGCTAGACTTGGTGACTGTAATCTAACAAGGCTAATAAGGCAGAAGTGATGGATTGTGAATGAGGAGCTAGGTCAAAAAAAAAAAAAAAAAACCCAGTAAAAATGCCTGCCTCTCCCTGCTCTTTCATTTTCTTTTCTCTGGGGAAGCCAGCTATCATATCATAATCAGGAGAAGCCCATGTGCTCAGGAACGATGGCCAACAATCAACATGAAACAGAGGGCTCCTGCCAGCAGCACAAGAATGAGTTTGGAAGTGGATTGTCCAGCCTGATTCAAGTGTCCACATGATCAGGCCCTGACTGATTTCTTGGCCGGGACACTATGAGAGACCCTGAGCTGGAACCCCCTTCCTAAGCCAGTCCTGGATTCTGGAACTCGGATGCTTTCTTAACTAAACATTCATTATTCAAAGCTGCTAAGTTTTGAGGCAATTTGTCATATAGTAGATAATGAATACAGCCACCCAGTGACTGGGTGCCTGTCTTTCTTTCAGATGGCAAGGCAATCACAAGGTCATTTATGTTCAAATAGAACATACCACAGCTGCAAGATTAGGCTGAATTCTCCTAAATGCAATCAAGTCTAGCTCCTCTACAAGCTGACAATCAAGAACCAAATTACCCCCACCACAGAGTTTTGCATTAGGTAATGCCAGGAATTAAGCACTTTCAGGAAGGAGACAGAAAGTACAAGGTAATAACAGAGTTACCTCATATACACTTGTAAAAATGAGAAAAAGCAAGTAAGCTCATAGATTCTTAAGCGTTAGCCTGAAATGTGAAAAGATAGATGGACAAAAGTTAAAATGTCTACATGAGGTAGAGTCCACCTGTGATACTTAATATGAATAATGAGAGTTAATTTATAACTACCTCTGCTCCTCAACTACTTCGTTTACAAACTTGGGGCAAAAAGTACTAGGTGGTAATGAGAGCTAAATGGAGCATTTGAGGCTGCAGCAGTGGCTCAGTGGTCATAGTGCCTGGCATGCACAAGGATGCAGGCTCAAACTCTAACATCACGTACACATGTAAGTGTCAGAGCAACAAAAGTCACATGAAAAATAAATAAAATTTATTCTCTCTCTCTCACTGTCCCTTTCTCTCTTAAAAAAAATGGAGTATTTATCGGCTTGGCATTGCTATAATAAACTACCTGACACAAGTTACTTATGAAATAAATAGAGATTTATTTTGGCTCATGGTTCTGGAAGTTCCAGTACAAGACCAGGCAGTCCCATTGTTTTGGGCCTCTGGTGAAGGAGGTGGGAGTCTGTGTTAGAGTGAATGGCAATGTGTTGAGCCAGGAAAGAGAAAGAGAGACAGAGAGGGAGAGAGAACGGGTAGAATTCCACAATCTTTCTTGGAGGTGTGTCCCCAGTGACCTAAGGACCTCTCATAAGTCCTCCTAAAGTTGCAGCCACCAAACAATAGTGTCACCTTAGAGACCAAGCCCTTAACACATGGGCCTTCAAGAGACATTGAACATCCAAACTCCAACAGATGGGCCACTGGTTCTCAAGGGAGGCTGGGCATTTGGCAAATGTGTGGCAGGAGTTTTGCTG
>PVKS010035794.1:0-13796 GCA_004027875.1 Aplodontia rufa | reverse complement strand
CCTCCACCATACGACCCTGCTATTCCACTCCTGGGTATCTTTCCAGGGGACTTAAAATCAGCACATTGCAGTGACACAGCAATATCGATGTTCATAGCAGCACAATTTACTATTGCTAGGCTATGGAAACAACCCCGGTGTCCCTCACAGGAAGAATGGATCCAAAAACTGTGGCACATTTATACCATGGAATATTACACAGCAATTAGGAACAATGACATTGCAGCCTTCAAGGGTAAATGGATGGTTATGGAAGAGATCATGATGAGTAAAATCAGCTTAACGCAGAGATCTAAGGGTCGATTGTCTGCACTCATCTGTGGAGGTGGGGACTAGACCCTGGACAATGAGGAAGTTGGTCTAGAAACATGAGCTAAATTCAGATAAGATGTAATGCTTTACAATCTAATAATATTTTTAGAGTTATAATGGGAAGGGGAAGGGAGGGATAAAGGAGGGTAATTGGAGGGGGCACTCTTGGGGATAGTTGCAATGTCCAGAATATATACACATTTTATACACATTTTATATTGTTTTGTTAAAATCTTGTAAGGTTGCTCAAAAATAAAAAAATTAAAAAAAAATCTCCTTGTCACCTACTTATTGAATTGATCTCCATTTGTTGTTGGGTTCAGGCTTCCCTTGATAAGCTAGGAATCTCCACAGATGTTGGACATTTTCCTTGGTCTTTATATTCCTGGCACTAGCACCATGAAATGGCACATATTGAAGGTATGTATGAAGTAGATAGAAATAGGCTTGGTGTGTTTTTATTTTTATTTATTTATTTTTTTGGTGCTATAGGGGATTGAACCAGAGGTGTTCTACCACTGAACTACACTCTAAAGCCTTTTTTTTTTTTTTTTAATTTTTCATTTTGAGAGAGTTTCTCCCTACATTGCTGAGTGGCCTTGAACTTCTGATCCTCCAGTCTATGGGATTACAGGAATTTACCACAATGCCATGAGGAATCAACTGTTCTTTGTGATGACATGGAATTTCTGTGGTCTCAGTTAATGTGTTTTTGTAGCTAGTTTGAATATTTTTTTAAAGCTCCATGAGAATGTTCCTGGGGATAGCAATAATAATATACTTGCTTTTATCTGTTATATTTTCATGTACGCAGATCATTCAGTTAACACATTCATCATAGAATATTTGGAAATTATGGAAAACAAAAATTAAAGCATAATCTTACTATACATTTATAATCTCAACGAATTTACTGATTTCATGTATATAATTTATGTATTTCTTCTGCATTTGTGTGTGGCATAACTTTGAAATGTTAAGGTTTTCCAAATTGTTCTCCTTAGTCCTCTTTAACTGAAATGTGTGGTGCTTGTGTGTGTGTGTAAATTTTTATTTTCCAGCTTGTCTTTACTCTTGTTTTCTGAATAAAATGTTCAAATAAATGTCTGTGTAACAGAATCTGTGTCATCAGATTCATGTTATTAATCGGCACAGTTTTTCCTTCACTAAATCTAGTCACATTTACGAATGTTAAAAATATCATGTATATACTAACATCTGATTATGTTACCCATAGGAAAATAATTATACTATCTCCTTCAGAGATATAACATTAATAATTCTTATAACTACTTTAAGAATTGTGAAAGTATACATTAGTGAATTTAAATTAACTTTTTTTAATTCCTTGACTGAATTACAGATTTTTTATTTTCATACATAATAGTACATAATAAATTCTGAGTTAATTTTTGTCTTCTAAAGATTTCAGTTTTCTTTGTATCTATTTCTTCTAACCTAAAAATGGAAATAGACATTAACTGTACTGAATACTCAGTATTTTAATAGCTAATTACCTGAGGTAACTAGTTGGGTTTTGAAGCATACCATAGGTAAGGCTATTTGCCCACATACATCATCATGCAGTTAAGTTATTATTATTTTATGAAGGTTATGGTATTAGAAATTTTAATATTGGCTTTCTCCTTTTGAAAGCAAATATTGGAATTATAAAACATGTTCCAGTGGTGTCATGTTTGCCTGGCATGTGCGAGGACCTGGGTTTGAACCCAAGCACCATATATATACAAATAAGTGTCAGAGCAATGAAAACTAGTTGAAAAAATCCTAAATAAAGTTGATTATCTGCTCTTCTCTCTCACTTTTCCTTCATCTCTCTCTCTCTCTCTCTCTCTCTCTTTTAAAGTAGTTTTTCATCTTTTCGATTTTGGACTCAAGTAGAGTTTCATGGAAAATCATGTTTTTATTTCCTTTATTGTTGGTGGATTTGAAATTACTGATGAATTACTGTAACATTTCCCTTACTGAGGTTCCTTGGATAAACATTAACTTCTCCTTCCTTCCTGCCCTTGATCTTCTTCCCATTTGTCTTGTATTGGGAAGTGATTCGTGGACATGCAACAGATAAGTGGCAGAGTTCAGTTCTCCCAGATCCAGATCTCCAGCACTGGTTTCACTTGCTGGAACTGCAGATTTCCTCTTTCCTTGTCTATTTAGTTCTGCCTTCAGAGTGGGAAGATCACTAGCTATGAAAGTATCAAATGTATTTTTAGGTAATAAATCTTCAAAGAAGTTCAACACTAGTTATAGATGTTACGCAATGTGTATGAATGCAATATCACCTTTTTTTAAATGGGAAATTTATTTGTTGAACAGTCATACAGATTTTTAACAAAATAATATATAATGTATATAGATTCTTAAGATTAGATTTACCCCCAAGTGTGCCCCCACAGTTACCCACCCTTATCCCTCCTTTCCCCTTCCAATAACATCTCTAAAAAAGTATTAGGTTGTGTAACATTACACGTTATCTGGTTTTAACACATGATAATAGACCACCTTTCTCAACGAGCAGGGTCTAGTTCCAGCCTCCACAGATGAGTGAAGACATTCGACCCTTGGATCTCTGAGTTATGCTGATTTCACTCAGCATTATTTCTTCCATAGCCATCCATTTACCTTCAAAGGCTGCAATATCATTGTGTCTAATTGCTGTGTAAAATTCGATGGTATATATGTACCACAGCTTTTGTTGTTATCAGACAACTTTATTTTTTCTATTCTTGTAATGTTTTTTCTGAAATGTAATCATTTGATATTGGGACCCCAGAGTTGCTGCTTTGCTAGAAATCATCTTCCTGCCTTTGCTTATGTGATAGAGCGCATGTATAGAGCTCATTTAAGTTAACAGAGCTCATTGATTTGTTTAGTTAGCTAATTCAACATGCTTTCCCTGGGCAAGGATGTATGCGGAGTATCAGTTTTGTGTAAGTAGGCATTCAGAGTAGATGAGAGTATGGTTTTGTCCAGTTTGGAAACTGGCCTGTGTTTGTTATCAGACTGCATGTGTGCCTAAGTGTGACACTTTTGTCCCTACTCAGGACCTTTTCTGGAATTAGGATCTCCATTATTTTGATTACTCCCATGCCTTGATCAGCAGCCTTGGTTTTATTTATAATTTTTCTTTTTCATCCTAATTGAGAAATATTCCATTTTTCCTGTTCACATGTATTTCTAGATCTTTTCATTTACATAACTTTATAGTTCATTGTTACCTTCTTTTTTGTTTTTCTTTTAGCTGTTCACGTACTTAAACAGGAAATAGGACCATGATTTCACTCAGGACACCTTTCATCCAGTCATTTACAGAAGGAAGTTAGTGTTCATACTCCCACCTAAATTCTTTGTTATATATAGACTGTTTGCCAAGAAAAAGAGAATGTGTGAAGTGTGATAAATTATCTCCTCCTGTTGACCTGACTTGATTGATAAGGAGTTAAGTGTCATTAAATACAACCAATAATTGCTTGTCCTTTTTTACCCCTTCAAATTAGGTCCCACAAGCTATACGTTTGACAAGCTATTAATTTGCTGAAGAAAAGTATCTAAACTCAACAGAATTTCAGAAAATCTGATTCTGTCTTTTATAGGCAGCATGAGTGGATGTCTTCTTATTCATAATTTTTTCAGTTCTAAATATAATTAAAATAGGAATACACAGAATTTTCTCATGTTATTCTTTGATTATCCCCATGTAAAATGATCTAGTTGAATGAATAAAGATATGATATGGTCATTAGTTGTTTTCAGTTTGTAAATGAAAGATTTGTTGAAGTCAATGTTGTTTTAAAATCTTATCTATTTATTGAAGCTGTTCAGAAAAACTCTGAGAGTGAGAGTATTTTGCATGTTAAGAAAGGTCCACCATTTCCTCCAAAAAAAAAAAAAATACTTGGGCATCAACCTTACAAAGGATATTAAGGACCTCTAGAACAAAAACTATTAAACACTAAAAAAGAAATTACAGAAGACCTGAGTAGACGGAAGAACATTTGATGCTCATGGCTAGGCAGAATCAATATAATAAAAATGGCCATTCTACCCAAAGCCCTATACAGATTTATTACAATCCCTATCAAGATACCAATGGCATTCTTCACAAATATAGAAATAGCAGTTCTCAAGTTCATATGGAATAACAGAAGACCCAGATTAGCCCAAACATTACAGGAAGGAAGAAGTAGAGGGTTTCCTCAATCCCTGACCTGAAATTATGTTACAGAGCTGTAGTAGCAAAAACAGCTTGGTATTGGTATCAAAACAGAACTGAAGACCAGTGGAATAGAATAGAAGATATTGAGACAAACCCCCGTATCTTTAACTATTTGATATTTGATAAAGGGGGCAAAAGCATAGTGTGGAAGAAAGATAGCCTGTTCAACAAATGGTGTTGGAGAAATTGGGCAGCCATGTGTAGACAACTGAAGCTGGATCCTTACCTTTCGCCCTGCACAAGAATTAAACCAAAATGAGTCAAAGATCTGGATATTAAGCCAACAACTTTAAATTTACTAGAAATAGAAGTAGGGTCAACACTACAGGACATAGGAGTTGGCGGTACCTTCCTTAACAAATCTCCCATGGCTCAAGTAGTAAAGTCAAGAATAAATGAATGGTATGCAATTAAACTAAAAAATTTTTGCACAGCAAAGATTTAGTCAAGAGCATCAAGAGAGAACCTACAGAATGGGAGAAAACCTTTGCCTGCTACACCTTGGACAGACGGCTAATATCCAGAATATACAAAGAACTTAAAAAAAAAAAAAAAGCCAAACACCCAAACCACAAATAGTCCAATCAATAAATGGGCTAAAAAGAGACTTCTCACCAGTGGAAGTCCAGAAAGCCCATAAATATATGAGAAAATGTTCTACATTAATCGCTATAAGGGGAATGCAAATCAAAACTTCAACTCCTGGGGATAATTGCAATATCCAGAATATATACACATTTTATACACATTCTATATTATTTTGTTAAAATCTTGTAAGGTTGTTCAAAAATAAAAAATAAAAAAAAATTCATTGAGATACCACCTCACTCCCGTTAGAGTGGCAAAAATGAAGAATATGAACAACAACAGATGCTGGAGGGGATGTGGGGAAAGAGGAACACTGTCACACTGCTGGTGGGACTGCAAACTGGTTCAGCCACTCTGGAAAGTAGTGTGGAGAATCCTCAAAAAATTAGGGCTAGAACCATCTTATGACCCAGCTATCCCACTCCTGGATATTTTCCCAAAAGAATTAGAATCAGCATATTATAGTGATGTGGTTTCCTCAATGTTTATAGCAGCTCAATTTACTACAGCTAGATTATGGAACCAACCCAGATGCCCCTCACTGGACAAGTGGATTCAAAAACTTTGGCACATATATACAATGGAATACTACTCGGCCATTAGAGAAGATGATATTATGGCTTTTGCATCCAAATGGATGGAGATGGAAAGAATTATGCTAAGTGAAGTATCCCAATCTCAGAGACTCAAGGGCCAAATGGTTTCTGTCATCTGTGGAAGCTAGAATACATCAGGAAGCAGTATGTTAGATGGCTAAGCTAATAATAACCTCAAATTGTATGATTCTTTATGCAAACGGGGATGATTCCCTAGGATACCTGGAGGCATAGAGTAGGGGCCAGGGTGGGGGAAAGACTTAGGAAGAATATCTAGGAGACTGGAGGTTGGGAATATGGGGGAATCACCTCAGAAGGAGATCTCTGACCTCCAGGAGATATTCATTTAACTCAGGGGGTCTTCTGGGGGAAACAGAAACATGGGGAACCCAAGCAGGGCATCCATGACATGGCATTAGCTTTGGATAACTAAGTGTATATAAATTTGTTCTTGATTGTTGGACAATGTTTCCCCCTCAATTGTAACTCATTATTCATGTAATAAAAAAAAAAGAAATGTCAGAGCGTTGATAAAGTATATTGTATAAACATTAGCAGCTTTGTGGTATTTGGTAATACAGATTTAGAACTGATTTTAGTACTGTTTGGCTAACGTTTGACACAAGTTCCTGATCACCACAGTATTAATAATGCTCACTCCATTACATCTCTTAATCAGAATATCAATATTTTAAATTTCAACGAGGAATTGAAATTTCACTCTTAAATTCAGAAAACTATAACATATATTTTGAGAAATGAGTAAAATAAGTCACTTCATATATTTATATACACTTGCATATTCTGGGGTACCATTTTTAAAGAAACCCATGTAAAATTTAATGGCTTCTCACGTGGCAGAATGTGTCAAAAATTTACCAGCTAAAATTCTACCCAGTGACTTCTTGCATTTTTTGAATTTCAAGCTTGATAATAACATTTTAATTAAAATATTAAAATGTTACTTGGTAGGGCTGGAGTGGTGGCTAAGTGGTTGAAGCACTTGGTTGGGGTGTGCAAGGACTTGTGGTTCAAACCCCAGCACTACGTAGACAACTAATTATTGGAGAAGCAAAGGCCAGATGAAAAAATAAATAAAAATTGATGCTCTCTTTCTCTCTCCCTGTGTCTTTAAAAAAAAAAGTTATTTGGCATTTTTAGAACATTGAAAAGATGTTGGGTGGTGTGTTTATAAATATTGAAATACGTTAACATTTAATGCTACAAAGAGTTTCTTTTTCTAGGTTAATAGGCAGATCTCAACTTTTTTTTTTTTTTTTTTTTTTTTTTAGAGAGGGACAGTGAAAGAGGGAATTAATTTTATTTACTTTTTAGCATGGCTTTCGTTGCTCTAAGAGTTCATCGTGTACATGGTTTAAACTCACTTACTAGCACATTCCAGGGAAGCGCTGTAATCACCAAGCCACTGCTCCAGTCCCACTCAACATTTTTTATGATAAAAATTGTTTCATATTTTTGCATATTAAATTCTAGGAGTTAGCCATTTTTTTAATGTTGCCATACTTCTAAATTATCTTATTTTTACCTCCTGTGTAAGTAGTAGTCAAATTGCTGACCACTTGTGATGTATATTAGGCTAGTTGTTATCAGAAAAAGCTTGTGAATGGTTTTGCTACTTGAGATATTTTCTGAACAGCCTTTCTCCCATCAGTATCACAGTACAGGTTTAATTTGAAGCTTAATGACATACCATTGCTGCATGTATTCATTAAAAACAACTTAATGAAATTTTAACTTAAAATAATGTGTTAAAACAAATAAGAGTTTGATTCTGCTTCAATTTTATGCCATTTGACTTTAAAAGCTAAAGGAAAAATTTCTATAACTTTCAGTGAAAAGAATCTTAATTTTATGGCAGTGATCATGAACAGTACATTAGGTTTTGTATAATAACATGTACCATTAAAAAATTTCATTATGGCTATCTTCTGTGATATTCACATCACAGTGAGGAAAAAAGAACATTGTTAAGTATAAGAATTTCCATGCCATTTTTACCTGTTTTGGATCCTATCATGTCAAATGTACAGTACAGTGACTTGTAGACTGGCTGATAGACACTGGCAGCCACCGTGTCACTGTGTGTTACCACCTCCTGTAACTGAAAGCACTCCCTGAAGCCAGTCTGTGTTGCAGAGTCCTAGATGAGGTCTTCATGGGTGCTGACCATAAAAAGTTCATCAAAGTAATGAGGCGAGGAGAGAGCTTGGTGCTCATGGGCAGAGCTCAGCACCAAGGAGTGTGAACTGGCTCCAGCTGTGACAATAAAACAGCAGGTGGCTGCTGTCATTAGGGGTGGCAGATGAGGCAAGGGACTCACATTCAGCCCACAAAACTCTCATTTGTTAGCCATCGCCACTGTACCATGCAAAATAGCTTCCATCTCAGTCAATTTTACTTTGCAAAATATCATACATAGCCATAGAATATTAGGGCCCTGAGTGTACAGGTCTTCTTGCCTGTCTTCAGTCCTTGCCTCTTGTCTCCTTCTCTCTCTTTTCTTTGTTTCTCTGCTGGACTCCACCTCTACATTCCCTCTCTCTAGTTAAACTTTTTATGTATTTATTTATTTATTTATTTATTTATTTATTTATTTATTTATTGATAGAGCACCCTACTTTATCAACTCATGCAGAGTGCAGCCTGTGTTAGTCCAGTAACGTATTTGAATTTTAAAAACATTTTTCCCATTTTTGTCTCAGTTCTGTAATTGTTACTTTGTATATAGGCTGTTGACCATGTCAGCGGTCCTAAACCTTCATTTTGGATTCCATTATACTTATCATCACCTGTGAAGAATTTGTAGAATTTAAAACTACAGTGAAAGAAATTGAGCAAACACAACAGAGGTGTTAGGAAAAAAGTTATTGATTGAAGTACTATATACCACAGATTGAAGAATTTATTGTCGTATACTTTTAGTCTTGTAGTAAAGCATAGTGTTGTTGGAATTGTAGGTGGATCCGTGCCATTTTAGTTTACTGTTCAGGTTGGAAGTACACCAGTAGGCTGCATATTAATATCTTATTTGGGAAATAAAACACCAAATAATAGAAAGCATTATTTTTCTTTTAGTATGGTAGAGAGAGGAAATTAAAGAATAAGTAAATGGAGAAAGAAAGCATCTTATTGCCAACTATAAAAATTAGATAGTGTGGAGTTGTTTTGCCCATCTTTTGCAGTCTTGTAAAACCAAAAAGAGACAGGCCTAAATTCATTGATCCAAAAGTGAGGTATTGTAAATATAATCCAGTCTATGCCAGTTGAGAGAAGAAGTGTAGTACAGATAGAATCTTTCAATATTATAGGCCTTTGATTTTGTAGTGTGTTTTTCATTGTATCTATATTTATTACTTGGAAGAGATCTTTAAAAATTTCTTATTGTTTTGGTTTATATAAATATGTATACATGAATTCATTATTTATGATTCATTTTTATAATAAATATTTTTGGTTTCAAGTTTCCTAGTGTGGTCAATGACAGCTCAGTCCTGTTACGTTCTTTTTTTTTTTTTTTTGGATACATCTCTATAATTTTTTGAGCATTTTCTTATTCTGATCCCATAAGATATTCCAGCTGTAGGACTAGCTATTTTTGTCAAGGAACACTACATCCTTCTAATGGAGAATTATAATTACAAATCAAGATCCAGGTGCTAGATGAACTCACTGGATTTGGAGTTTTCTTTCAGTGAACAGGTGTCTTTGCTGTGCCATTGTGTGTTCCCCATTGAGCAGTGTGTGATTGTCCAGCTTTCTGTACACCCTCACCAGCAGTTGGCACCATCTTTTTGTTTATAGCCATCCTGATGAGTGTGAGACCTCATTGAGCTTTTCATATGGATTTCCTTGAAGAGTAATGGTTTTCAGCAACTTTTATGTGCTTGTGTCCTCTTTTTTATGACTTCTATGGGAAAATATCTATTCAGTGCTTATGGCTGTTTTGTTTTTTTTTTACGGAAAGGGACAGAGAGAATTAATTTTTATTTAGTTTTTCATGTGGTTTTCGTTGCTCTGACACTTAGTTGTGTGCTTGGTCCTGGGAACCTCTGCTCCAGCTCCCCTAAGTATTTTTTATTAGTGCATTATAGTTGAGCATAATGATGGGATTTGTTGTCACATATACATACATGCACACAATACAACAAAAAAATTTGGCCAACATCCCCCACCCAGCGCTCCCCCGCCTGTCCCCTGGTCCCTTGCCTCTCTTCTGGGTGTGTGTATGTATGTATGTATATATATATATATACGTGTATATATATATATATATATATATATATATATATACTCTAATATACCCTTACATCCTGACATAATTCTTTTTAAAAATTTTTAATAATTAGTTGAGTTAATTGTATAATCATGAATCCATATAAAGTTACAATGATAGGCCTATGTTCTTAACCAGAATTACCCCCACATTGCCCACACCCCAGTGTCTTGATTCTTCTATATTTTGCCCCTACAAGCAATATAAATGCTTAAATTGTGAATTTTCCAGAATTAAATGATTTCATAAGTTTTATTGTATTTTCAGGGGAGTAAAACAATGCTACATTGTTGATTGTCTTCCTAGATACCACCCTATTCGCCATCCCACTCCCATCCCCCGTCCCCTTCCTCTCAGCCCCCTACATATCTATGGTTGTCCTAGATTATGTGTTGCTGTGCCTTTGCTGGGTCTAATATATGAGTTTGACTGACTTTCACCGAAGAATGGGTTTAGCTTCAGCCTCCTCAAATGAGTGAAAACATTCGACCCGTGACTCTCTGTGTTTGGCTAACTTTACTCACTATGATTTTTTCCATGGCTATCCATTTACCTTCAAAGGCTGTAATATCATTGTTTCTAATTACTGAATAGAATTCAATATATATATACTGAATTGGTTCCATTCATCCAGTGAGGGGCATCTTGGTTGGTTCCATAATTTAACTATTGTAAATTCAGCTGCTGTGCACATGGATTTTGCTATTGCTGTATTGTGCTAATTCTGATTCTTCTGGGAAAATGCCCAGAAGAAGGCTAGCTGAATCCTATGGTGGATCCATCTCTGATTTTTTGAGGATTCTTTACCCTTCTTTCCAGAGTGACTGCACCAGTCTGTAGTTCCACCAACAGTGTGCTAGTATTCCTGTCTCCCCTCAACCGCCCACCTCCAGCATCTGTTACTGTTTATATTCTTCATCTTTGCCAATCTGACTGGAAGGAGGTGAAATCTTAATGTAGTTTTGATTTGCATTTCTCTGACCACTAGTGATTTAGAATACTTTCTTATATATTCATTGGCTTAGTCAGTTTTCTTTGTTAAGATGTTTCTGTTTAAGTCTTTGGTCCATTTATTGATTGGATTGTTTTTGTTTTTGGTATTAAGTTTTTTGAGTACTTTGTAAATGCTGGATATTAGTCCCCTGTCGGAGAAATCACAGGCCATGTTTATCTCCAATTCTGTAGGTTGTTTCTTGACAATTTTGACCAATTCCTTGGCTGTGCAGAAGCTTTTTAGTTTAATGGCATTTCAGTCATTGACTTTTGACTTTAATTGTTTCATTTTAGGAGTCTTGTTGAGAAAGTCTTTGCCTACTCCCAAGTGCTAGAGTACTGGTCCTAACTTTTCTTCTAGCAGTCAGACATAATTATACCTATGAAAAAGATGTTTTAATATAGATGACAATAGTATATACAATGACATACTTATAAAAGCTTGGAGTGTACCTTATTTTAACTCAGTTCCAATATTTCCCCTTCTCCTACCATACCCTGTTCTTTCTAGATATATTTGACAATAGGATAAGCATTAATATTTTTATAAAATCATGCAGTATAACTTATTCTAATTCAGTCCCCAGTATCTCTCCCACCCCCCTTTCTCCTTCTGTCTGTTGGTCTTTTTATAGTTTACTAAATAGCTTTGTTTTTTTAGTGATGATATATATGTTGAAGAGATTCACTATGATATGTTCATATATGAACATGAACAAGTTAAGTTTGATTCCTTCCATTAACTTTCCTTCTTCCTCCATTTCCTTCCCCTTTTCGTCTATTTTTTTCATTATTTCAAGTTAGCTTTCATGTATCAGAGAGAATATTTGACCTTTGGCTTTTTTTTACTTAGCAGGATATACTTCAGTTCCATTCATATGCTGGCAAAGACAAGTACTTCCTTATGGCTGAAAAGTACTCCATTGTGTGCATATGCTCCATTTCTTTATCCATTCATCAGTTGAAGGGTACCTTGGTTGGTTCCATAGTGTAACTGTTGTGAATTGAGCTGCTATGAACATTGATGTGGCTGCATTATTGTAGTATGCTGATTTTAGGTGTTTTGAATGTATACCAAGGAATGGGATAGCTGGGGAAAATGGTGGATCCATTCCTAGGGTTTCGAGGGATCTTCATACTGGTTTCCAATGTGGTTGCACCAGTTTGCAGTTCCAGCAACAGTGTAGAAGTGTATCGTTTTCCTCACATCCCTGCCAGTTTTTATTGTTGTTTGTCTTTTATTGTTGTTTATTCTTGGTTATTGCCATTCTTACTGGAATGAGGTGAAATCTCAGGGTAGCTTTAATTTGTATTTCTCTAATCGCTAGAGACTTTGAACATTTTTTCATGTATTTGTTGGCAGTTTGTGTTTCTTCTTTTGAGAGGTGTCTATTTAGTTCTTTTGCTCTTGTAGTGATCGGGTTATTTGTTTATTTGGTGTTAAGTTTTCTGAGTTCTTTGTGTATTTTTGATATTAATGCCTTGTGTGAGGTGAAGGAGGCAAAGATTTTTCCCATTCTGTAGGTTCTCTCTTCATGCTCTTAATTGTTTCCTTTGCCATGAGGAAGCTTTTCAATTTGATGACATCATATTTATTAATTTTTCCTTTTACTTCTTGCACTTTGGGGTCTTGTTTGGAAGTTCATTCCTGAGCCAATGTATTAGAGTGTTGGGCCTACCTTTTCATCTAGCAGGTAGGGGCAGGGTTACTGGTCTAATTCCTAGGTCTCTGATCCACTTAGAGTTGTGTTTTTTTGCAGGGTGAGAGATAGTGATTGAGTTTCGTTCTACTACATACAGATTTCCAGTTTTTCCAGCCCCATTTGTTAAAGAGACTCTCTTTTTCTCCAACTTACGTTTTCGATCCTTTGTTGAGGATGATCATGCAGGTTGGTCTCAGTGTCTTCTTCTGTTCTTTTCCTTTGGTCTTGTTTGTTTTGATGCCAGTACCATGCTGTTTTTGTTACTATAGCTCTGACATATAATTTGAAATCCAGTATTGTGATAGCTCCAGCTTTGCTTTTCATGCTAAGGATTGCTTTGTTTATTTTGGGCCTCTTATTTTTCCAAATGAATTTCATGACTTTTTTCTAATTCTGTGAAGAATGTCATTTGGAATTTTCATGAATATTGCATTGAATCTATATAGTGCTTTAAGTAACATGAACATTTGGATAACATTAATTCTGCCAATCCTAGAACATTGAAGGTCTTTTCATCTTCTAAGGTATTCTTCAATTTCTTTCTGTAGTTTTCCTTGTGGATCTATTTTGTTAGATTGACTCCCAAGTATTTTATTTCTTTTGAAGCCATTGTGAATGACATTATAATATGGTTGTCATTTATTCAAGTAATAGTAAATATTCATTCATTTTTGTAATTCAAACTCAGTTTGCATTCTCAGATTAAATTCCATTTGTTTGCCATAAGTAATATTTTTAAATGTTGCTGCTTTTTTATTTTTTGAGGATTATTATATTTATTTTATGAGGGATCTTTTTTCTCATTTTTTTAGTTTTTTATTCATTTCCATATCAAACTTATTCTGACCAGACTGACTTGGGAAGTATATCATCTTCTTTCCTTTTGGGAAGGGTTATGAAGGATGGGTGTTGATCCTTTTTTTAAATATATGTGTTAGAATTGATCAGAGAAAGAATGTGAGCATGGGCACTTTTTTGTGTAGATAGTTTTCATTACTAATTCAGTCTTTACTATATGTGGGTTTATTCAAATTCTTCAATTTCTGCTTTAGTGCTTTTCAGTTTTATTTTCT
>PVKS010035793.1:0-19819 GCA_004027875.1 Aplodontia rufa | reverse complement strand
TTGTCCCCTTCCACCCTCCTCCTGCCCCCCACCCTTACTCCAGGGTTCTTCACACAGGCCAGGTACAACCAGGATCTGCAGAGTAATGACCAGGGAAGGAAGATGGCTGGTTCATACAGGGTACCCAAAGAGACCCTCTGCTCCTGCTGCCTGTCTGCCCTAAGGCCTGAAGTTGATGCTGACTCGGGAGGTTTTTGCTCGAGTAGTTGTTAGTCCCTCTACCTGCTGGACAAATTGCCGGCTTAAAACCGTGCAAATTTATTCATTTACGGTTCTCAGCTTAGAAGTGTTCCTGAGCTAACATCAAGGTGTTAGCAGGGCTGCATTCCCTCCTGGAGGCCCTGGGGAACTTGCTTCCCTGTCTGTTTCAGTGTGTAGCGGACACAGCGCTCCTCGGCTCATAGGCCCTTCCTCCGTCTTCAAATCCTCGTCAGAAAGAGTCCTCACGCTGCCATCCTGCGGGTTCTCTCTGCTTCCCTCCTGCACTTTCAAGGACTCACCTGGATAAGTCAGGAAGGTCTCCTGTTTGAAGGTCAGCTGATTAGCAACCTTAACTCCATCTTCCCTTAATTCCCCATGGCTCCCTGGGACACATGGGCATCTTGGAAGACTGGGAGGGAATCCCTCTGTTTATCACAATTTCTTCTCTTTGTTAGACTCAGTAAACTACTTAATATTCTTCCAAAGAATTATTTTTCCTTCCCCTGTTTATGTGAGCTCATGTTAGGAGCTTTCTTCTGCCTGTATCATTTTCCCACAAGGCATGGAACCTATCCTTGCTCTCTTTGTGTCTGTTCAAATGTCATCTTCTCAGGACACCTGGACCCAATTATCTGAATCAGTCATTTCTGTGACTCTTGTCACCTCTACCTTATTACGTACTTTACTTGTTATGTGTATTTTGAATTTCCATCACTAGAACAGTGTTTCTTGGACACATGGGCATTCAACAAATCAACAGTTGACGAGTGAATGAAGAGAGTTGTTATTAGGGTAAAAGAAAATTAACTGAAATGATTTAGGGACACCACTTGGGACATTGCCTACATGCAGTAAGTGCCCATACAATGGTTGCACTTCTTTTAATTTCCAGCAGTCTCTGGCTTCTAGAATACTTCATGCCAAATCCTTCAGTTCAAATTTAAGGGCACTACAAATATTGCTAACAAGCCCCAAGAAACTTAAATTCAAATGTTTTTTTGGCTGGCAAATAAATTTTAATTCTTTGAAAGCCACAAAAAAATCTTTTAAACAGGGCATAATTACCATATTGGATCTGCCTTTCTGAAACTATTTGGGATGAACAGAACTCATGAATTTATGCAGCAACAGTTCAGTTTTCCTTCCCTTTAGGGTAATGGTTTTCTGCTCCTGAATGTGAGAAGCCCCACCAGTGGTCTCAGGATTCCAGGCTACTGGTGCAGCTGTCCCAAAGCCTGGTGTGGCATTGAGGAATGAGGAATGTGGTCAGAAAGCTGCTAGATGAAAAGAGGGTTCAAGAAAGGCACGATGAAGAGAGAAGCCCCAAGGGCCATGGAGTAACGGGCTTTTTCAAATCAGCCTCTAAAGTACCACTTCCCTGAATAAGCTCAAGTTTTCACTTACCCTGCAAGTCAGAGAAGTTCAGGTTTACACACTAGGTAAAAAAGGTTTCCTTAAAGCAGCCCAGCAGCTGCAGTACACAGAAGAGAAAGAGGAAGACAATACATTTTCTTGCTTTGGCTCTGCGGTGGCAGGTGCACACCAAGGGGCACAGCCTCCAGAGGGAACCGGGGCTTGGCTGGACAACTGTCAATTAATCATCCAGGAGAATGCCCCTGACAGCAGGCAGAAAACGCTCATTCACTGCCTCCGGATTGTGTTACAGCCACAAATTGCAATGTTTCTACAAATAAGAATTCATCCGCTGCTTGGCACCGGGGGTCATTTGTTTGTTCCTGCGTGTTATAGAACAAGCCCTTCACGGCAGACGCATGGGCCTTGCCGCGTCCTCTGCACGCACTTGGTGCATCCCATCTGCTGTTTGCTCCTGCTGTATGCTGTTGAAAGGCCCCTCTCTCCTCTCCCAGGCCTCAGGAAAATTCCACTCACCCTTTGCAGCTCCAAGTTTTATCTCACACGGTTATTGTACAGTAAATAGCAGCAGACCTGGAAACTCCTGTTCTCGGGATGATTCAGATGCTAAACTAGATCTCTGGCATTTAGAATTCATTTCTATGTGTGGGTCACCAAAGCCACTAGAATATAAGCTCCAAGGAGCAGAGCGCTTGGCAGAATGGGCAGAGTGGAATGGGCTCTCTGTACATACTATCTGAATATTTCTCCCTCCAGTTTTACTTTTTCCTAAACTTGTATGCATCTCTTAACTATATTATGCTTTTTAGGAGGAGGGAGAGGCTATGGTAGGATTTAGATCCCTACCAGTGTCTCTGACCTTTAATCCTCCATAAATATCTTTGTTCATTGAATGTATGCTGTTTCAGCTAACACAGCGTAAGGCATGCTGCTTTGTGTTCGTCCATGTTCATGCTTTGTAACATTTTATTTTTATGCGTTTATTAGGAAGTTGATCGTCATGGACTTTCCACTCTCTGGAATCCAAGCAGAAACAAACTATTCTTATAAGAAAGGAAAAAGTGGAACGATACAATTTTCATGTTTACAAACTTTTGATTCTAGTATTTATTTATTTACCACTTTGGGAATAGCTGATTTTTTTGGTTGAAGACTTCCACATTATTAAATCACCGTCTTCAAACACTCTCCTTATATGAAATAAGATCAGGTATGCTGACACTATCCAGAAACATCCCCTGTGCCTGGCTCTCCACGTGGTACACTAGGAAAATGCACTTGACTTGTGTTCTCACATGCACCAAGAGGCCCGCTAAATAGCACCTTCATATTGTCTTCGTGTATTTACCTTAATTGCTGGAAAAACAGTCCCTTCAAGGCTTCTAATTGAATCTTTGCCTTGCACTCTGACCTCCTCAGAAGCTTCTGAAGCATGTAATTGACATTATTTAAAGTTTTCAAGATAAATCCCAGCCTGCAGTGCAGGCTATAAATCTGTTTTTTCAACCCAGGCTTCCCATTAGTCTTGGGAAGAACTTTGCAGAAAACTAGTGCTCTGACTCCATCCCGGACCATGTGAATCAGAACCTCTGGCATGGATATTTTCATTTTCCTGAAACTCCCTCAAGCTTCTGTGGTGCAGCCAGTGCTGAGAATCTCTGCTGCAATTGTGGGGAAAATGGTACAAAAACCGCCGCCAAGGTCATCCTTCATTTCCTCCTGATTGATAAAATTATGTAGGACAGACAGCGTTTGAATGGGGCGATACAATGTGATATTTTGATATTTTAATGAAAATTGGCCACTGGCTAATTTGAATGAGTTTTATGAGTAGACATATGAATTTAATTTCTCCTGAGTCAGAGAGAGTTTATTCATCCTGTTTGTGAGTCCTGTTTGCAGCATTGAAGAATACTTTTGGAAGAACACTTTGCTCTTTGAAAGATCCCTAAAGGACCTAAATATGCCTCTAACAACCTTAAATTTCTTCAAAGCAACTCCTCTGTCTCTTTTCTTCATTTTCAGAGTTGTTTGAAAGTTTTTAAACATTTAATCTTTTTTATATTTGATATTATTTCATCTCCATAAAAATTTCTGGATTTTTCTGCACTTGTAATAAATATATAGATTAACGTGGAGGGAATTAAAATATTTATGATATGTATAAACACAATAAAGTAAGTTATTGCATTCAATGGACATTCGGAATTATTTGTGTTCTTTACTGTTCTCTTACTGTTTCATTTTCTTTTTATGTGCTTATTTTTCTTTCAGTTATGAAACATCCACAAGTAGCTCTTTCAATGATAGTAGGAAGTGTACATGGTCTTTGTATGTTCGAAAATGTCTTTATTTAATTTTCTCCCATAAATTATTTCTTGATAAAATTCTAAATAGAGATACATTTTCCCTTTACACTTGTTGTAGTTCTGATGTCTCGTGGCATCTGGGTGCCATGAATAATTTTGCTGTCAACCTATTTGTAGTTCCTTTGTGTAAATTGCATTTCCTGTATGGTAGCTTTAAGAATTCATATTGATGCCCTCACATTTCAGAAACTGTAACTAGATCTGTTTTTTTTGGGGGGGGGTCACATATTTCTCTCATATCTAAAGACTTTAAGAAACTCTCATTCAGAAAAATTCAGAGCCATTATCTCTTCAAATACTGCTTTTCTCCCATTCCTTCAACACCTACTTCTAAATCTCTTTTCAGATAAATGATATAATTTCTTAGCCAATGATTTATGTATGCTAAAATCTCTTTCCTTTGAAAATTATTTCTCTGGGCCAACTCTTCCATCTTAGTTTTCAGTTCTCTTTGTGGTTCAGTCTTGCTTTTATTCCATCTATTGGGCTTTGTATTTTAATGACTGTATTTTTCATGTCCAAGTTTCCCTATTGGTTTATTTATTAAAATCTCCACCTGTTTTTCACTAACGCCAATGTGTTTTATTTCATAATTTCTTCTTTCTCTGAGGTTGTGATTTTTTCCATTACTTCATCAAGTGTTGTAAATACATTACTATAAAGTTCCTTTCATGTGATTGCACTGTTATTTGGGCTTCTTTGTGAGTGACTTCTGTTGCTGAGTTCTTTGACTATCTTTCAATATTTTATTTTTCTTTAAATGCCCTTAATTACAGTTGCAAGACCATCATAAAAAGAAACTATGACCCCCCCTTTTCTCCTTCTCCTCTACTCTTCTCCTCCTCCTGCTGTTTTTCTTTCTTCTCCTCCCATTTTACTTCCTTCTTATTCACTGTAGTTTCTCTACCACATCTGGCCATTGTATAGCTGCATTCCTGCAAAACTACCATATCTGAGTCTGGAAGTGTCTTACTTTGGGATTCTCACCCTACGTAGATATCACAGATTGTTTCCAAGCCAGTGTGCTGTGCAGCCCCAGTCCTACTTTCCTGGCTGTCTGCTCTTCCTGCCGGCTCAGAGAGCAGTACAATCGGGCTCCCTGGTCCTGGGCTGTGCAGCCACTTGCAACAGTGTGGACACTGTGGGGATGAGGTTTCATGCCACTCCCCTGGCTCTGGGAACCTGTACGTCTTTTTGCGAGCAACTTCATTTTCCTTCATCCCCCAGAGTTAATTTCCTGGACACCAATACCTATCTCTACTCCCAGAACCCAGTAGGCTTTCTAGAGCCTTCTTGCTTATATTTTTGAGATAGAGAGAGAGAATATCAATTTTATTCAGTCTTTCATGTGGCTTTCATTGCTCTAACACGTCCTTGTGTATGTGGTGCTGGTCTTTGAACCCGCGTCCTAGCGCATGCCAGGCAAGCATTATAGCCACTGAACCATGGTTCCAGCCCTGCCTTCTTGCTTATTAATGTGCTTTGTTGTGATGGTTCCATTTTGGATGTATGAGGTGTTTGCCTTGTTCTGTGAAGATTTCTATTTTTTATTATTATTGTCCCCAGTGCCCTATTTGGAAAAAACTAACTTTATTTATTAGTGCATTATAGTTATCCCTTAGTAATGGAATTCATTTTGACATAGTCATAAATGCATATAACATAATTTTCTTATTTTGATTACAGTATTCCTCTTTTTGTCCTCTCTTCCCTGACCCTTACCCTGACCCCTGATTCTCTTCCTTTAGTCTATGGGTCTTCCATTTATTTATTTATAATTGGTGCATTATTATTATATGAAAAATCGGAATAAATTATTATATATTTTTACATACACATAGCAATTTGGTCAATTTCATTTCTCAAACCTTCCCCTTTACCTCTTTTCTGCCTTCTCACTTGGTCCTATGCTTCTAATCTACTGAAAAAGATGGTAACATTAACATCATAGAGTTGTGTAGTTCTGTCAATTGTTTATACATTGCCAGAATTTTTTGTCCCTTTTTATTTCTTTCTGGACCACATGGGAGTTCATTGTAGACATAATTATTCTGGACCTTTACCCTTAAGTACTTCAGTCACATATCTCCCAGCTCCCAGGTATAGGTATGTCCTTCTGCATAAACTCACAGTAGTCATGATCAGACACTCATTATCTAGCATCCATACCATGGACAGATTTTCCCATAAGTATCTTGTAATGTATGTATGTATGTATATGTATATATGTATATGTGTGTGTGTATATGTATATATTTCTGGTTTAGAATTCTATCATCGACTGTGCGTTCTCTTTAATTTTCACATCTCTTTATTCTTTTTTCCAGGACTTTTTTTTATGAGATGGGGGGTGGCAATTAGGGGACCTTTTATGGCAATGACATTATTTGATGAGTCTAGAAAAGTTGGTTTGCAGAAGGTCCTCACTTTGGATTTGCAAGTTGTTTTTTATTCTGTTCTGATTCCAGGTAAGCATTTTATGTCAGAGTGCATAAAATCACACAGGTGATGTTATGTTCTTCTTTATTGCATGACATCAGGGGCAGCTGATGTTCACTGTTATGATTTTTAAATAAATATTTTACTACTTTATTTCTCTGGGCCTTGAGAAGGGACTTATGTGTGAGGTCACAGCACCATAATGAATGGAGTCGTAGATAGGCTATTTCTGTTGTACTAGGATTGCTTTTGTCAGGTTGAGTTTTTAACAATAGACCAAAACAGTCATTTTGAAAATATCATGGCTTTGTCCTCTTGAACTCAGTAACAGTGATGAAAAATCAATTGTTGATTTTGTTCATTTCTCTTTTGCATGAAAGCTATTTTTTCATTTGGGATCACTTTAGGATGTATTGTCATAAGTGGCATGTTAACATTTGTCTGTCATTTGGCCACTGTGCGTAATAATGTTTTATTATAGTCAATACTCAACAAGTCCCTTCCTCTTGCAACTTTCTATCTTTATCATGTTGTGATATATTTTTGAAAAATCTTTGGCTCTGCCCTCCATGTTATGCATCAAAATGTTTCCTCCTTATCAAACCAGCAACTATACAATTACTAAAAGAAAAAATAGGATCAACATTTCCATGACATCCTTGTAGGTACTTCCTGCCACAGCAAGACTCCCATCGCTCAAGAATTAAAGCCAAGAATCAATGAATGGGATGCCATTAAACTGAAAAGCTCCTGCTCAGCTAAAGATTTAGTCAAGAGCATGAAGAGCGAACCTACAGAATGTGAGAAAATCTTTGCCTGCTACACCTCGGACAGAGGCCTAATATCCAGAATATACAAATAGCTAAAAAACCACAAATAATCCAATCAATAAATGGGCTAGGGAACTAAATAGAAACTTCTCAACAGAGGAAGTCCAAAAAAAGCCAATATATGAGAAGGTGCTCTATATCATTAGCAATCAGAGAAATGCCAATCAAGACCTCACTGAGATTCTACCTTACTCCAGTCAGAGTGACAAAAATGAAGATTATGAATAATAACAGATGCTGGAGGGGTTGTGAGAAAAAATGAACACCAACACACTGCTGGTGGGACTGCAAACTTGTATAGCCACTCTGTAAAGCTGCATGGAGACTTGTCAGAAAACTAGGGATGGAACTACCTTACAACCCAGCTATCCCACTCATGGGTATTTTCCCAAAAGAGCTAGAATTGGCATACTACAGAGACACAGCTACATCAATGTTTATAGCAGCCCAATTTACAATAGCTAAACTATGGAACCTGCCCAGAGGCCCCTCACTGGATGAGTGGGTTCAAAAACTGTGGTATATATACAATGGAGTTCTACTTTGCTATTAGAGAGAATGATGTCATGTCTTTTGCATCCAAATGGATGGAAATGGAAAAAATTATGCTGAGTGAAGTATCCCAAACTCAGAGACTTAAGGGCCAAATGTTTTCTCGCATATGTGGAAGCTAGTGTAAAACCTACGACAGGATCATAGTCAGCTGAGCTTAAGTAATAAACTCACCAGAGTTGAAAATTCACATAATTGGGGGAACCATATCTATGAAGGTAGGGGGAGAAAGGAAGGAGGCAGAGAAAGGACCGAGGGTCAATACAATGGGGAATACTAAACTCCCAATAGAAGTCTAGCTATACACAGGCAGGCAGAGAAACACAGAAATGTCAAGAATTATTGTACATATATATGTTCATTTCAAAGTATAGTATGGTGGCATTCAGAGGAGACATGAGTTCGGGGAATGGATGAAACGGGGTAGATCCTGGTCTAGGATTGGCCTTTACTTAACTATCTCACTATCTCAATATCCATGTATGCATGAATATGTGACAACAATTCCCTCCAATATGTAAGACTATGTCGAACTAATAAAAAAGAGAGAGAGAATTGATTTTGTTCGGTTTTTCATGTGGCTTTCATTGCTCCAACACTTCATTGCGTGCGTGGTGCTGTAGGTTGGACCCGTGTCTTTGTGCATGCTAGGCAGGTGCGATAGCTTCTGAACCATCACTCCAGCCCAGAAATTATATTTTGAATGTTAAGTTTAATAAAATAATAATTTCATCCAAAGAATAAAACAGGGAAGGCAAAAAAGAAAAGGGAAACAATTAAAAAATATTCCCTCCTTGACCCATGCTACTTGATCATTCTCTGTCATCCCACACCCCAGCAAAGTTCTTGCTGTCCTCTTTACTTACCTTAGTCCATTTTGATCCCTTACTAATATTTTTTTCTTGCTCGGTTTCTTACTCTGTCATATTTCATTGGCAAATTCCAACTTCCATGAATTTCTGTTACCAACCTCCTCACTCCTGTACACAAACACCTGAATATTGTTGTAGAAAAAGAAAACGCACTTGTGCTGGCCATTCCTGTTTAAAACTCCATCCCAGACATCTCGAGGGCATTCACCCAATGGTCCCATGATACTTCCCCCAGGGTATTTGCTGGGTCATTCTCCAGAACTACCGTACTCTCTGTCAGCTTGTGACTCACCTTACTTTATTCAGCAGATTGCATCAGCAGCAGGTAACTTACCTATCAACCTATCAGCATCCATACCTATGCTTTCTTTCCTGCTTCCATAGGTAGATGAATTTAAGTCCAAGCTTTAATGCGCCTACTGCATATTTTGCTGCCTTCTCAACAAATCTGTGGTCATTGTCTTAGTTAACTTTCTTCTCTTTCTCTCTGCTCTCTACAATATCTCCAGTCATCTTCACATTGTAGAATCCGTTGTCACTTTATTGTTATCATTTTAGTTGATGTTGGCATGGTGATCACTTCCACTTCTTCCTTCCCTGTAAGAGGGATAAAGAGAGAGTTAATTTTTATCTTTCATCTAGTTTTTGTTTTATTTCTTTCCTTCCACTTAATTGTGTATGTGGTGCTGGAGATTGAACCTGGGTTCTTGTGTATGCCAGGCAAGCACTGTGCCACTGTGCCACCTCTCCAGCCCCAAGCATTACTTTCTTGAAAGATTTTTTTCTCTGAGAGACATTGTGATGATTTTCCTACTCACCCTCTTGCTGCTGCTTCTCAAGCCAACTTTCCGTTCCTTAGCAGGACAGAGAATATCCGAGTGTCCCAGATCTGTCCGGGGTTTGTCTCTCTTCTCACACTTTCTCTAACTAATCTCTTCCAGTTCCCAAGGCTTTAAATAGTGTATGTGTATCACTCTCGCGTGCACACACATGCATGTGCTTTGTATTCCATGTTTGTCTCAATCATTCCATACACACATATCCATTTCTGACCTCTTCTGATTTCCAGAGCTGAATGACTAATAGATACATTCCCAACTTTCAGAATTGTAAGAAAGAAATTTCTATTCTTTGTGAATTGCCCCGTCTAATGTATCTTGTTATAGCATTAGGGACAGACTAAAATAGGTATTGACTGGAACGACTTTTCCCCTGATTTAAGGTAAATATAACAGGTTCCATTTCTTGAGTACCTAGTACCGCATGCCAGGCAAGTGAAAATTACCTCTTATATACTATCTGCTTTATTTACTGTAATAATGAGATGAATATGGTCTGTTCAAAGAATATATGATTGTATCCATTTTATAGATGAGGAAATTAAGGTCTAGGAAGTGTAAAAGCCTTGCTTAAGCTAACATAACTAAGAATGTATCATAATCATCATGCTCACCCTTTTCTGCAGTAAAAGTCATAGAATTCTCCATTTCTTCAACACCCAAAGCCTTAAACCCACATATCTCATTTATATCTCACACAATGCGCTTCTTAGTTAGGAAGAGCTACAAAGGACTGACTTCTGGGTCTATAACTAAGAGGTCGAGAAAGGCCCAGGAGCTGCTGAAGATAACATACCAAGTGAAGAGCCTCCACCTGGTGCATCGTTGGCTGCTGTATTTATTAATAGTCTTGGTTCCAGGTATTTCTTCTATTTCCATATTATATGAAAAGAAAAATGCAATTAAGGCACAAGCTTACCTTCCGTACATTAGGATTTTTCTTCTAATGTTTTGGAAAAATACAACCAAGACTTTCTTCTTTCCTCTCCCGGCCTCCCCAAAATTGCCCTCTCTTGCTCCATCCCACAGGAAAGAACCTCCAGCATTTGTCCTTGTGTGACCCTGAGATCCAGGATGCTTGAGTTGTCTAAGAAGAAATCCAGTTGAATTTATATTCTAAAAAAGGATGAATCTGGGCAAGGTTCAGCTGAGCACTCAAGTTTTCCAATTTTTTGAACTGCTCTGGGTTTTTACCTCTCACCCAGGGAGCTCCAGATGCTTTAAAAATAGCCTGTAAGGACCTTCCAATTCTGGTTGTTGGGTGACATCCCTGACTCAAGATCACACACGGAAAGCTGGTGAGAAGCAGCCTGTCCCTCCCCAGTGCTGCCTGCTGGTTGGTTAAAATGCCCAGGGGCAAGGGACAGAGGAGACCTCCTGGGCAGGGGCTGCAGAGGACACTGGGCCAGAGGGATCACGTTTGAGTTCTGTCACTACAGCATTTTGAATTATCCTGCTTTGCAATCATCCTTTTGCTCCATAACACATCCGGAGCATGTTTCCATGTTTTTCTGGGCACATCATGGCAGTTTCTCATGTAGCACCAAGTTCTGAGTATGACATTTGAACAGCAGAATCGGCAAGCGAGAGCTGGTCGCACATCTCAGGGTGTTCAACTTTGCCTGCTAACAGGAGCGGCAAGATTTGCCAGGACTGGGTAGAGCAAAGATTAATAGAGTGAATCACCTCATTTCCCCTGAAGGTTGACCCTGTGCGGGACTTTTGCCTGCGAAGCTGATATAACGATGAACAATCCCTTTTATTAAGTAGCTAAAAATGGAACTGGTGTTAAGACCTTACATAACCTGAAATGACACATGGAAACTGAGGGTCACTTCTCTTGTGAGCTCTTAGGGCCTAAGTTAAGCTGTCATCTAATAAAAAGAGTTGTTAACTTGGGTACTTTTATCCTACAATCTGCCCTTATCTAAGATATTCCAGCTGATAGCAAAAGAAAAACACCAACGCGCAAGTTGAAGCCAGGTTATATTAGATAAATATTTTTAACACGGATGCTGGGGCTAGAGCAGAGGCTCAGTGGTTACAGCCATTGCCTGGCAAGCATGAGGATGCGAGTTCGAACCCCAGCACCACATACGCAACAACAAAGTTTCGGAGCAATTAAAGCCACATGTAAAAACTAAATAAAATTGATTCTCTCTCTCTCTCTGTCTCTCTCTCTCTCACTATTCCTCTCTTTAATAAAAATCATGGATGCTAAGTATTATCATTTCCATCATTAGAACTAATAATAGCAAATAATTCATGAGATGTTTGGCATTCTAAAGACCCATATGTTTTATATATTAAATCATGAAGAAAATTTAAAAATATTATGTGGTGGGATGGTACTATTTAGGGTTTTCTTAGTCCACAACGTTACACAAAGCAAAGAAAAAAATGTGAATCACAAAATGTTATAAGTTTTATATAAGTCTGGAGAGGAAATATATAATTCATACATATATGTGTATATATATCCCATTTCATTTATACCTTTGCTCATTTAGAAGCTAAACTGTCTTTTTGGTTTTGAAATCTCTGATGTGTTGTTTCACTTGTCTGTATTCCCATGACATTTTAGAAAAGATATTTTTAAGTCTAAGTCTCGTCAAACAGTTTATTTTGAATTACTTGGAACTTGGTTATGATGTAGTTACTTGATTGACTCTGACTGATGATTTTCAACATAACTACTTGCTAAATTAAAACTATACATTTCACACATAAATTTGAATGCCGAGGCCAAAGGTTGTATGTCCCATCTATAACCATGCTTTGTTTGTTCGGCACAGTGTTTTTATTATTTTTTAAAGCTAAATAAGTCTTAAACTTTTTAAAATCAATAGATTTTTATTTTAACAATTCTTATTTTTTGGCTTTTTCAAAAGAAAAAAATTTTTGAACATCTGGCAGTTCTGGACTTAACATTTCTGCAGCAGACAGGGGTTGAATATCAAGCGCCTGCTTTAGGTCGAACGTGGATCTTCAATTCATCATTGTCCCTAATCAGTCTGCTCACTAACACATGTCCCCTGCCTGGGCCCTGTGAACAGTTCATTTTGCAGCTGCTGGTGTAGACTAGGTGTGTGGCTTGAATGTCTTTCCAAAGCAGAGGTCCTGTAATAAGAGTCTCTGTCACAACCAGAGGAATAATGCATGAGCTTTTAGTGCAGACAGCCCCGTCAGAGCTACTGCTCTTCTCTCTCTCTCATTACCGAGACTAGATCTATACCCGATCAGGACCTTCATAGCGTACATCACGTAAGTCAAATAAAAATGTGAAAATCCACAACTATTTACAGAGTGTTTGTTTGTACCCAGGCATGTGATCAGGAGTCACACCAAGCAAACTCAGAACATTCCCTCGTGGGGCTCCCCTTCAGAATGCCCCATGCTTTACAATGTTGAGTTTGCCTTCCCTGATTCCTTCAAGACAGTCTCTGTGCCCTGTCCTTTTTTGAATCTGGACAGTCCTATCCAATCACCAAAGGTTAGGATTATACCTGAAGGCTGGTAGGGAGATTTCAGCTATTTTCCCAGCTGAAATAATCAAGAAGTTCTTGGAACCAGAATTTTAAATAATTCCCTGCCTATTTTTGGCCTCATAGGCTTCAATGCTAAGTGACAAGGAGATGGCACCCCCAGTGCTCTAGAAGGGAGGGTGAGTGGCTTGGTGTGTCTTGACCTTAAGTCCTGACTTCTTTACTTCTAGATAAAAATAGTGGGATTCTCCAGGGTCAGGAGACTTCCTCAAGGTCACAGTTTCAGACAAATGGGAATCCTAGTACCTATGCAGTCTGTTTTCTCTGAGCTTCCCAGACTAAAGAATGATTCCACCAGACCCTGCAGCTCTGTTAGTGACTCAGAGAGGGTGTAGCCCACAGACACCGCCGTTCTGGGCCACTCAGTATTGTGGTTTTCTAAGATAAGATGATACCCCTTCTGTGAAATTATTCAGTCCCTTCTTTGGAAGAAAATAGAGATAACAATCCTTAAAGAATTAGTTAATTCTCTAAACTATGCCAAGTATAGAGTAATAACAATTAAATTTAAATTAATAAAACAATAAAACGATCTCAACTGAAAAGCAAGTCATTCATTTATTCCTTTTAGAATGGTGATGGAGAATGTATGATGTGTCAAATATAGAACTAAGTGAAAAACAGAAAGGTCACTTTTGTAATATACACTAAGACAAATACCAAGTGAAAAGGAAAATTCTTGCTATGGACATGAATTAAAGCATACAGAACTAGATGACTGTCTCTAAGGAAGTTTCACTTAAATGGAGATCTGAATAACTTTAAAGGCTTGGGAGAGGAACATAAGTGTGGAGTGGGCAGGGAGTACAACAAGCACCAGGCCTGGAACAGGATGAGCAAGGTGCAGAGTGGTTCAGATAGTTTGCCAGCTTGGCAAGGGGGAAGCCATGTGGGTTTTTTTTTTTTATTAGAAGTATATAGAGATACAATTGAGGGGGAAACATTATAAAACCAACAGTAATTGATGCATATATACTTTGTTATCCAAGGGTTTTGCCAAAACATGGATGACCACCTTGGGTTTCACCTGTTGTAGTTTCCCCCAGAAGAACTCATCAGTTAAATGGGTATCTAGTGGAGGAATGACATCAGCTTCTGGGATGGTTCCCCCATATTCCCACTCTCCAGTCTCCTATGAGTTTTTCATACACCCACCCTCTCCATCCCCCTCCCTACACCTCAAAGTATCCTTGGGAGCCATCCCCCTATTACTCTGAGAGTCATTCAATTTGAAGTAGTGTTAGGTTAGCCGTCTACCCTACTGCTTCCCCATATATTCTAGCATCCACAGATGAGAGAAAACATTCAGCCCTTTAGTCTCTGAGATTGGGATACTTCACTAAGCATAATTTTTTCCATCTGCACCCATTTGATATCAAAAGCCATGATATCATCTTCTCTAATGGCCGAGTAGTATTCCATTGTGTATATGTATCAAAATTTTTGTATCCACTCATCGGGTGAGGGGCATCTGGGTTGGTTGCATAGTCTAGCTATAGTAAATTGAGCTGCTATAAACATTGAGGAAGCCACATCACTATAATATGCTGATTCTAACTCTTTTGGGAAAATACCCAGGAGTGGGATAGCTGGGTTGTAAGGTAGGTTTTTAGTTGAACTCTGTATTCAAAGATGGAACCTCATTGCCCTGTCTGCAGAGGGCAAAGGGGAGGGACTAGCTACCTCATTAGGGCACTAATCCATTCATGTGGTCACAGCCCTCATTACTTATCACTCCCTAAATGCCTACCTCTTAATGCCATTGTGCAGCTGGTGAGGCACCAATGTTCAGTTTGGAGGGACCCAGCCATTCAAACCACATTATTGCCCATACAGTTCTGCCAATATTCATTTTAATCTCCTCTGGATGGTGTTCCTTTGTGTCTTTCCTCTGACATTGTATTAATAGCCACTGATTTATTTTTAATACTTGGGTTAGAGAATATTGCTTTTTGATCATTCAGGGGTTTTTTTTTAGCTTTCTCATTTATTAATTTTTCTCTTTAAAAAGAAAAAGGGACAGTGAAAAAAAGAGAGAGAAAGAGAATCAATTTTATTTACATGTGGCTTTTGTTGCTCCAACATTTCGTTGTGTACATGGTGCTGGGGTTTGAACCTGTGTCCTCATGCATTCCAGGCAAATGCTGTAACCACAGAGCCACCGCTTCAGCCTCTAACTTTCTCATTTTAAACTTTATTGGTAGGCTGAGTTTCAAGTCTAGAAGACAGAGATCCTTGCCCACCCAAATTTCTAAAAGAGTGTTTACATTTTTAATAGGATCATTTCCCAATTATCGACACAATTTCAAGGGAAAGAAAGGAATGTGTATTTATTGAAGAAGCTGCATCTCAAGATGAAGTGATTAAACGGTTCCTCTGCTTGTGTGCTGATTCCTCGTTAGACTTTTGCCAAATTCCCATGCCTGGGAAAGAGGTACACTAAGCCAACCGAATTCGCCAATGATTTGCAGTATTGCTAACTTGTGCCTAGGATGTTCATCTGCCCAACTTGAACACATGATTTTATCCCCATTTGTGTCCTGATCGGTTATATGTATTAGATTCTTTGGAAACATCTCTCTTGTATTGTCTTATTAATTCATTTATTCCTTCACCCAGCAAATAATACCTCCAAGTATTTACTGATGTGAACTGCTTATAAGATGGTGTAATAGGTTTTGGGTGCCACAGAGGATATTAAAGATGTGTCATGAACAATATAATAAATATAATAGGAGCCTGTGTATGTAAATATTTAAATATGGGAGAAAATGATAACTGCAATTAAATAGCCAGTGTTGTAGGGAAACATCATACTTGTTCAAGATGAGGATTTGGAAGACCTTCCTGGAAGTGGCCTCTGATAGAAGCTTTAAATGATGAAGAGGATTTGGGCATCTGAGGTGGCCCTTTAGAGCCCGGTACATGAGAGGCACATGCAGGAGACAGCAGGTCCTTAACCTGCTCTGCTTCTTGTTCTTGTTAAGAGATCTCATTGCCTTCAGGAGAAAGATATTTTAAAAGGCAGAAGAGAAAGAAAATTAGAACTTATAATGTAATCATATTAATATTTATCAAGCAAAGAACAGTATGTCTGAAGCTTTCAGAATGAACGATCTGACAGCCCACATTGGAACATCTCAGCCTTGCTCTGCGCCCAACATGCTCAGCTGAGATGAGCATGGGAGGTGGAGGGCAAATGATTCCCTTTATGATATCTGACCCCTCTAACAGGTATCTAAATTTCTGAGCAGATTGGATGTGGAAGACTTTCCTTAAAAGAGGCTGTCAGTGCACCAAACCTCAAAATCCCATGATGAAATGCATGCACCACCTTAAATTTTCAAAACAGTACTGCGTTTATTCCAAGGCCTTAAAACCAATCTACCCAACCGTGGGTTGTCTGGTTTCCGATGAGTGTTTTACGTGTGAGTCCTATTTTTGCTGTCAGGTTAAAGCATCTTTGAGCATCTATCCTGCATCACTCAGCACCCTGAGCATTGGGCTGAGCAGAATTGGTGCTCACCAAAACCCTTTCATTGCTGACGTTAAAATAAGAGCTATGCATATGCTTCAGGTTTTGTGATGTGCTGTGTTTGTTTGCTTTTGCTTTGGCCCAGCTTGGTAGCTGCCCTACAGGAATGAGAATCCAATGAATGTGTGTGAACTGGCTCAAGGTTAAAAGGATCTAGATTAAGCCTAGGCAACTCAAGATAAAAACCAAAAATCTCTTTCTGATATTTCTGGACTCCTTCAGAATAACAAAACTGCTACCCAAAGGGCTATCCAATTGAATCAAACTCATGGCACTTTAGTTCAAGTTAGCAAATATTGTGCATAGCTCAGATGACCAAGCTGAGGTGAGAAAGGCAGGTGAATAAGTCCTGAAAGCACTCATGAAGTCAGCTGCAATGGTTTTAGTAGTAAGCTTATGGCTTGGTCTAGAAGAGGTGATGTTATCTGGCCTGACTTTGGGGAGGTGACTGGATCCCTCTTGTGCAGGTGGATCCTTGTCTTCTGTGGCATACAACTCACACATATGCCTGGCCTTAAAATCCTAAAGGAGGGTTGGGCTTGCTTAGGGCCTAGGATGAAGTGTGCTCAGAGTAGCCAGGACACCCATCAGTGATTCTCCAGGGAAACCTTGGCTGACTCCCTGTGCTTCCCAGAGGCCATCTGCTGCCTTCCTCAGAGAACCTGCTGCCAGCAGCCTGTCCTGGGAGTCTTGGCAGCCAGTGATCTCCTATTCAGTCCACATTGTCTTGCATCAAGGATGGTGTAGACTCTTCCTCCCCTTAATTCTGGGAACATTTCATCAACCTATTATAAAAGGAAGTTTGTTTATGCCTTCCCCCCACACCAAGGGGAAAATTCCACTCAGAATACTCCTCCTTAAAGAAATAGGCCTTGCTTGGGTACTATACACTCAACAGAACTGGCAAGCACAGAGGGTCTTAAGACCACATGTGTACTCAGAGCCTGCCAGTTCTGTGACTCATGACATGGCAGAGGCAGAGTTGGCAGCAAAGGCCTGTCCTAACCAAATGTCTCCTGCCTGCACAATCTAATTCTCTACCCACTTCTGAAAGGGAGAGGCCTCTGTGAGCACACAGCCACTTCCCGTTTAGCTATGTTTGTCTGTTTGTGGATGTTTATGTTTGCCAATGTATAAGATGCATTTTAAATGGCACAAAGTGTAAATTTAACCATTGCTATTCCATTTTTATGAAAGACCCTTAATCTAATCCACTATTTTTTTTTAGCACTTTCACCTTTGCAAATTATTTTTATTGGGCTTTCTCTTTCTCTTTGACTCTGATTTTGGAAATAAGCAAAAACTAAACTTTGATCTGAATTCTAGAATTATACTCTTGAATCCAAGCACTTTTGAAAACAAACATTCTGATCATGGCAGAGTGACGCCAGCATTTCCCTTTCCCATTCCCCTTTCATATGTGTGTGAAGCTGGGGATGGAACCCAGAGTCTTGTGCGTTCTAGGCAAGTCCTCTGCCATTGAGTCACATCCCCAGTCGCACTCCCTTGCTATTCCTGCTCCCATGCATTGTTCATATGATTCCCCTTGCCTGGAGTCCCCTTCCTCCTCTCTGCTTGTCTATCCTCTACCCACTCTTGGAGCTTGCCTGAAATATGTGGTCCCAGCTTTCCATGATCCTTTGCTTTGTGGAATTAGCAAGTTTTGACACATGGACTACACAGTGCAAAACTGGAGAATGGGCCAGCCAGCTGTATAATGGTCATCCTAGCCATGGGGCTGAATGTGAGGTCAAAGCCCAGGTTGTCCAACTGGTCATAGGACGATTGTGGATGGAGTTCGGTATCTACATATGTGGACCGAGAATAACATTTAGAAGTCAATCAGAAGGCAAAAACAGCAGAGTTTGACATAGACAGAATCTTAGAGCTAGAAAGAACTTTAGAAATCAGCAAAGTTCTCACACTTTTTATAGTAGATCCTGAGACCAAAGAAGGTATGCGGCTTTTGAGATCACGTAATATTAATAGGCAGAGCCAGGACCAGAGCTCAGGTAATAGAAGCTGCTATAAATTCCAACTGTGTGTCATTCAGTCACACAAATTATGGCATAACAGAGTTTCTGCCTCTTTGGGCTTCAGGAATCAGCACCATTAGCAAATGTTCCAAGTGCATTGGTTACACAATAAGTTTAGTAAATGGCTGGTTGCAAATGAGTTTTGGGTGAACTCCTGTGGTTGTTTCATATGGGTGGAACTATTTAATTTGACCCTCACTTATGATCTTTACACTTTTATGTGGGATGTGTGGAGAGGTGTGCATGTGTTGTGTGTATGTAGACTAATTTCTTTAGCACACCAGATCTAGGGTATTCAAATGGGCCTTATCCTTTCCAAAGTAGCCATTTCAGAAGCCCCATAGTGATCCCAGAAGTCTGTACAGAACCTACCTAAAAGAAGCAATTTCCAGACCTGTCACTTTTCTATCATGTCTGGATCCTTCTTTCTTCTCCTTTTCCTTCCTTTCTTCCTTCAGTCCCTGTCCCATTTCCATTTCTTCCTCTTCTTTTTCTGGTTCTTTTATGAGTTGATTTTTTTTTTTTATTTTTAGAACCTGATGCAAGTTCTTCAGAGACTACTTTAGGAAACAAGTTGGACGATGCTGCTGGACCACACTGGGTAAAATTATAGTGTGATGATAAAGTAATGAGCTCAACTTTCTTCACGTTAATTAGTAAATATTTATCAAGAGCCTGCTATATATACCACTGCAATCCAGGGGTGAGCAAACTCAAAGCGCTCAGGACCTTGCAATACAGCAAAGTACAAAGATAACTCAGTGCCTAGGGTAAACATGTGACTGTTACACTCAGTGGACCTTGGAGATGACCTGGGAAGCATCCTTTGAATGCAGGACTAACAGCAAAAATGATGAATACTGGCTTTCAGAGATGGCTTCCAAGGAGGAAACTCAGCTGCATTTGAGCAATGAAAATATGTCAGCATAGGGCCTCATTCCTCAGGGTGACCAAGTAGAATTTGGAAAGGTAAAATGTTCATTCATCAAAAATAATCATCTTTGTTCTGTACCCATATGTTGAGTATCTAAAGTTAGATACCTTGCCATTGGAATACATCCTGCCATTGATAGCTTGAAGATCCACATAATGCAGCAGGGATAAAACCCGAATTGTTATTGTTCTGATGGAGTCCATTTCTCCTTCAGCACTCTCTGCTCAAGAACTAAAGGAACCCCCAGAACAGTCTTTTTATTCTCTTCTCTTGGGGAGGGAACCCCATTCAGT
>PVKS010035792.1:0-19829 GCA_004027875.1 Aplodontia rufa | reverse complement strand
TAAACAAGGCTCAGATAAACATCTAGTTCTTAAACATAGTTCTATTTACATATACCAAGGTGTCAGCTATATTGTAATAACCTAAAAATAGTTGCTTATTTAATGTTATGAAGTAATCTTTTAAGAGGTTTTTTGTTTGTTGTTTTTTGTTTTTTTAAAGAGAGGGACAGTAGGAGGGAGAGAGAAAGAAAGAGAGAATTTTATTTAATGTTTCATGTGGTTTTTGTTGCTCAGAGACTTCACTGTGTACATGGTGCTGGGGTTTGAACCCATGTCCCTGCGCATGTGAGGCAAGCACCAAAACCTCTGAGCCACCACTTCAGACCTTTTGAGAGGTTTTAAAACAGGTGCAAATTATAATTCCTTTAAGATTTAGTTTTGCCTCAGTAATTAAACCTAACACCAGGAATTATCTTGATAAGAGTAGATCAGTGTTTTAGGAAACCCTTGTTGCTTCAACGCATAGAATTAGATTCTGGATCATAACAGTACATTAATGTTTGAACTTAAGTGAAACCTTAAATAACCTTAAATTATGCCAATTATATTTAATTTAATCCCACACAGACTTTTGAGATTTATCCTCCACAAACCTTCTGCAGCTTACTTAGACATCCTAGATTTCTTCATCCAGAAACATTTCTTTCATCATCCAGGAACATTTCTTTCATTCTAATTTCCATATCAAAGTATATTTCCATACCTATAACTTTCTTACATCTCTTTCCTATTTGCTGACTCTTTCTTAAACTTACATTTTGAAATAATCCTTATAAATTTTCTGAATCTTTCTAATTACTCATGCTAATAAGATCAAATATTTTTGCTATTTATAGTACTTTAATTGATACACAGCTGAAACCTTTTGTACTCTTTGCATATAGACTTAGCACCTGTTAGAATTTTAACTCTCAATGACCTTGCTTTTAGTGAAGACCCAGATTAAAGCAATCTTAAATTATGTCTTTTTAGTTTCCAAACTATAAAAGCACATTTAATAAACCGAAATGTATGTTACCTTATAGAATTCATAAGATTAATAAATCCAAATGTGTTACCTTACAGAAATTAAAAAGTCAAGATTACTCAGATTTACTTAGCGGTTGATATTTTAACTTTTTGACTTTGCAAATTGATCAGATATCTCCTTTAACAGACACATTTATGGAGATTAATCCCATTTATGTTAAATATAATTTACTCATTTTTAATTGTTAACTTTAGGTTACCCATGAAGCCAGGATATTAGACAAATATAGCCATCTTTTTCTGATGAATAAAAACTCTAGAAGCAATGAATGCTACATTCTAAACATTTATAGAAACCAAAATTTTATTGATTGACCACCTAGAAAAACATGTGAGCTAGTAATCTTAAACTCATCTTTACTGTTATGTCCAAATGATTTAGATTGAACCTCTTTTTAAACGTTTAAGTCATGTGAACTAAAGTAATTTGGATCCATTTTCTTTTCTTTTTTTAATTTAATTTATGAGTGCTCATCTATAAGCCAATTTAATACCATGTTGAACACAACATATAACACACATGTACACAAACACACAGGACAGGTATGCACAAAAAAACCAACAGGAAACAGATTTTAGAGCCTAGGAACAATTGACCTTTTGAATAAAGATAGCATTAAAAAACCACAATGAAAAACTCTAGTTAGATAAAATAAGACTGACTGAAAAATATATTTAAATGTACAAAATGATGGGTTAATTCACCGGTAAAATTGAGCTCAAAATCCAGAAAATGGAATGGCTGCATTTATTCTAGTAAACGAGCATATAAACATTTTTAGCAGACCAGAGTGCACTTTTGAATCAGAGTTAGAGTTAGCCCAGACATTGAAAGAATCAGAGCTTGTGAAATCCTCAGAAAGTTGTTTTTTACGAATAAAGAAAACCTGTATGGAATCCTTCCAATTTTCTTTTTCTTTTTCTTTTTTTTCCTCCAATTTTCTTTTTTGTGTCCTAATGAAGAGAAGAGAAAATTCCGCAGGAATTAGTGTTTCCTGATATTCTTGGGCCTGTTCTGACAGCTTCCTAAAACAGAGTCCCTGTTACATTATCTCCAAAGTACGGGAATGTAGGCCTTTTAAAGTGTCACTAAAGTCTTGGAACCTGAAGCAGCTGGCCTTTCTAGATCCTTTCCATCTATCTCTTCTGCTAGAATCTCAGAGTGCAGGAAAAAAGTAAACATAGTCCCCTAGGCCTCACAGCTGCTTGAATTTAAAAGTAGCACTTCATGCCTTTTTTTCCCCACTCTGGTCTCAAACTGGTTTATGCACTAGCTCATGTAGTTTGCATTTTACATGGCTATCAGGCAGGTAAATAGTAGGCATCTCCTTTTCTTTTGCAAATGAACTAAGCTGCAAAATGATATTAACGTTTATATTTTAAAATGAGGTTTTTTTCTTGGGTATTTGTGGGTTATGCAGGCTAGTAGTGAATCTGGCATAACTTGTGAGAACTGCACTCCACCTGAATTTTGTGGACGTCCTTTTTCAGGGGGCTTCTGACAGTCAGCAATCCTACCTCTCCTTACCCTTACCCTGCTGGATTTATTGCTGCCTTACCAATGAGGACGCAAAGGTCTTTGTTTGACACATACCAAAGACCTAAGGGAATCCAGACTTAGTGGCATTACTGGCATTTCCTTGGCTGCTCTAACATTTAATGCCCCACGGTAGACAAGACTATCCTCCATAGTCTAAGGAGGATATTTG
This sequence comes from Aplodontia rufa, assembly GCA_004027875.1. Taxonomy (NCBI): domain Eukaryota; kingdom Metazoa; phylum Chordata; class Mammalia; order Rodentia; family Aplodontiidae; genus Aplodontia; species Aplodontia rufa. The sequence goes on along the minus strand of PVKS010035792.1, from coordinate 17,091 downwards.
CCAACTAGTTGTGTTTTAAAATTTGCCTTATACGATTCTCTTTCCTTTAGTTCTCATACTCATAGGCCCATGACTATATTATGCTCCTTAATTTGAAGTGGGAGGCAAGTCTGTTAGTGCTGTGGGTGAGAGCCCCACTAGAGAAGATAAATGATTTGGCTTTCTGAACTAGGAGAGATGAGAGGTAGCTTTCTCTGAGACAAAATTTTTTGATTTCTTCCAGCCAGATGAGGTTACAGAAGAAAAGGTGTTAAAGCTAGGGGAGCTCCAACTTGGCAATCTTTCACAAGGAGCCTCTGTTTAAGAGGTGTATATTGGGGACAGACAGAGTAGAAACATTTCGGAAGAGGGAGAGACTGCTGGGCTCACACTCTGTGGATTAATGGGTCACCTCTTTCCCAAAGACCTTAGATTAGACCAAGACTTTGTCTCAGGATCCGAGATTCGAGATTCATTGAGTGAGGGTGCCCTCCACTATTGGGCCAAGCCAGTCAGAAACAAAGAAAAACAGATAGTGGTCGATGCTGGTACCCTTGAGGGCTGTTGGAGCCAGACTCTGGACAAGAGACCTTCTTGCAGCACGGGAGAGTAGCCCCAGTCAGTCGCTTTCATTCGTCTCAAGCCTTCCTCTGTCCCATGCACCAGCTTTCTTCCACAGAAAGGAAACTGGAACAAGTCAAGACCAACATTCTCAATGCATAGTTCCTGCCCACCTAACAAGCCTGTCATCTGAGTCTTAAGATCAGCAGCCATGATAGGTGACTGTTAAGTGCCTGGTTTTTAAAGAGTTCATCCACTAAAGAAAAAGCAGAGTTATCTTCCAACAAGTTTGTAAAGGCCCAGTTTATGAAGAGAGGGGACTTAGGCCCTTCCTTATGACCCATTTTATATAAAATATCCTTTTCTTAAAGGTTAGAGTCTGATCAGCAAGGAAAGGGGGTGCTCGGGAGGAACAAGATTTGGAAGAAGAGTTTGGCTCATACGGAAATGCATATTTCTGGGGTGTTCGCTCAGCACCGTCCAATCGATTGGTCACTTGTAGGATATCCCTAAGGGCTGTCAGGAGAGGAGGTATGGGGAGAAGCCTTTGAGATCCACCAGGTTCACAACTTCACTCAACTCCTCATATCCAAAGTTAACCAAGATTAGAGGGCAACTGTCTACTAACATCGGACACTCTCTGAGCCAGGATAGAGAAGTTGGAAATGACCCTTGTAGAGCCTAACATGTTTGACCTGAAGGCAGGGGATTAGGCATTGTAAAAGGATGTGAAATCTGTCATCTGAGACTTAAGACTGGCAGTCATGCCAATTGCATTTAAGTGACCAATGGAAGCCCAGTTTATTGACCTCCAGAAAGAGAAAGAAAGATGCAAGCTGAGCTGACCTGCGCTTGCAGAGAGTTTATGTTGGTGGCAGTCTTATCCATATCCAGGATGCGTCCCCATCTGATGCCAGTTTTGTGGATATCGGGTTTGTGTTCTCTCAGAGTCAAAGAATGAAACTGAGGGGCACCAAGGCAAGCATAGTAGACAGACTTTATTTTATAGAAAGTAAAGCATAAGGAAAAGAACAGATTTTTCCCAGAGTGGGAGAAGGGGACAGAGCCAAAGAGGCAGTGAGGTTTGCTCTTTTTATATGATGTCTTCTCCTCAACTGATCATTGCTCCCCTGCCACTGTACCTAGGACAGGGGCAGGGGTGGGGTGGAGTTCTGGTCTAGTCTGGTTCATGCCTCAAGCACCAATAGAAAGAATGTGGTTCCTTTCTTAGCAGAAGGAAGTGTCTGCATCTGGATTCATCTTGTCATACCCTCCTTATTAGCATTGGGGCTATCAAATTGATCTTGAAGGAAAAGAACTGGTTTTCTCTTGATTGACTTGAACATTCTAACTACTCTGACTGCCTAACTTTCCCAACCTCACCCCCCCCCCCCCGCACCCCGTCGCAATATAATTCAATTATTTTTAAAGGGAATTCTAGTGAAAAGCCAACATTTCCTTACCCCATGGCACACTTTAAGCCTTAAAAGCAATTATTTTTTTAAGAACTAGAGTTTTAGTCCTGCTCATAGTTACCTTGATGCATGACCTTTTATTCTACTTTTAAATTTACTTTTTAAATTCTACTTTTAAATTATTTATTTTAAACTTAGGGCAATATTAATTCTATACTATGAATGATGAAGTTATTAGTGCTCATACCTTTTACCTCTCAATTTTGTTTAGTTATAGCGACATTTATATTTACTTTTCTATGTATCTGAGTTTTGTTTTTGTTTGTTTGTTTGTTTTTTTAGCTTATTCATTAACACATACATTTTCCCTTACAGAACCACTTGGGTAAATATTTTTCTTAGCAATCCAATCCTGTAAACTCTGTGACTCAAAAAAAAAAAAATTCTAGTATCAAGGTCATGTGCTCCAGTAACTGCTCAAAGTCATGCCACATTTAGTCCTTATTTGGATGATAACTTTGAAATGCTTTTTTTTTTTGTGTTGCCTGAAGTTTGGCTTTCTTTTTTTTTTCTTGTCAAGTGAATAAACAGTACTTCTTCATTATACTACATGATCTTTCAGTCTTAATTTTTATTGATCAAATGAAATGCATTCTACTTCTTAAATTCTTTTCAAAACCTTCTCATTAATTTGAACCATTTAACTACTTTGTTTTTATGCAGTTGTTATGCTGGAATTTTTATAAGTTTTCTTTTATATAATTTATATTGTGAGCCTGTTGAATGTAGGGATTTTGTTTTTATGTCATGTCAGTATGCCATGTGCCTAAAGACATAGTAAGTGGTCAGTATTTTTGTATGTACTAAAGAATGACTTATTCCTAATAGCTGATGAAATTTTCTTCATTTTATGTGTGTTTTTTCTGTTACATAATCTGTAATCTTGAACAGAACTAGACAGTTTGCTTTTTTTTTAAAAATAATATGACATATTTTATATTACAGAACATCTACACTAAGCATAGGTATGATTCGGTTTTGAGGCTTAAATTACCTTTTTTTACTTCTCAATTATGCAAATAGTTCTAATGGAGTTCCAAGTGAAGACAACACCACTTTTCCAGTTTGACATTACTGTTTTATGCTTTTTTTCCGGTGCTTTATTGGTGATTGGCATAGAGACCTTAATTTATTTCTTTCCAAGGGAATTCTGAATTATTATTCTCAGCTTGTCATGTTTGCATTACAAACTGAAATGTGATACATTGAAGAAATGTGTTTCAGTTTTGCATTATGCAATTTTAAACTACTTCTATTTTCACATTCTCATTTTAAAACTGTTCAGTGATAGGCTCCTTAATATTTGTGTAGTGATCCTTGAAACTCATTTTTGTAGTTACTCTTTGGAATCAAGCATTAGAAAGTCATCACTTGAGTTATTTATTAGGTTTATGACATTTATCTCTAAAATAAGAAAAATAAATGATGACAGAAATCATTGTGAATGACAAGTTTAAAATTTCTATTTAGATTGAGATTTTGTTTTTGTGTCTTGTAGTTTGAAAAATGTGGTTGACCTATCTGAAGACTGTTCCATACCATTAATGGAATGGAAGTTTATGTTTAATCATGTCAGTTATATGACTTCTATGATGGTAGCCTAGATAAAGGTCAATTGTGAATGGGCCCATGCAGGGGAAAATAAGTGATCTGAGATTCATACTCTCCTTGTTTAATATTATTCTTCTCAGTTTATAGTACAATTGGATTTGGTAGATTATCCTAAGAACTTAATTATCCTTGTTGAATCTGTTTTATTGTTTCAAGTCTCAATATACTGAATAAACTGAAATATTGGCAGCTTTGCAGTATAGAACTAAGGCATATAGATTACTCACTTTGATTTGAAGTTGGCATTTAGTACAGCATACTAAAATTTTATTATTATTTTACTTTATTACTTAATTTTTCCCTTGAAAATTTTAAAGCAGCATTATGCAGTTGTTGCAAACTTTAAATATGCCAATACGTTTTCCTCTTTCAGTCTATGTTGATTTCTGTCTTTCATTGAACTCTATCAGTTATCTTCATTATTAAACAAGAGAAGAAAAAATATTTATTATGTATATTGAAACTATGCTAGAAGCTATCCAGCAGTGTCTGCATAAACTAGTCCTGGAATTATAAAGATAAATTACAGTTTTACACAGGCTCTTAATAAATTTTTGTTGAACCATTAAGTATAATCTAAGGTGGCATATAGGCACATATTTGTTAATTAGGTAAATGAATAAATGGTAAATGTTAAATTTACATCATAGAGAAGATTAAGGATAAATTCATTCTAAAGATTAGAAGCAAACTAAATATTATTTGTTAAGCTGAGCACTTGAGAAAAATCATGAAAGACAAGATAATTAAAGTGCTCTCATTCTGCATTGTGTTTTACATATTTTAATTTTCTTATCTAGCTACAAATATAACTTACTTAAAAACATTCTAAAAAGGAAATCAAACATTTATTATATTTTCACTGTACTAGCACTGATAGGGTTTTTTATATACTGTTTCATCACTGATAAGCATATGAATTATTATTACCATCAATATAAGATGATTTTTAAATTATTTAACTGATTTGCCTTCATTTAAGAGTCCCATAAGAAAAGAAGCAAGAATTTAAACACAGACCTGGGAAAGATAGTCCATTAAAATATACAGCCTCACTGGATTTTAAATATTTCAGACATCAATAATGCCTAGATCAGTATAACTCTAAAGTTTATAGTTTTTCCATTATTTCATGTCTTACAAATATCCATTCAGTGCTTCCCTTTGGCAAGTACTCTTCTGGATACTGGTGATACAATAGTTATCAAGATAAGAACTTTGTCAAAAGTGGATTTTTTCCCAAGCAAAACTTTCAAAGCAGAGAAATTTGACTGTTTGTACTTGAAGTACAAGACATTAGAAAGGAGCTTTCTGTTTTGGGGGAACGAGGGGAAATAAATTGCTGTGCACCAATGGTGGGCCATAACAAGTCAAGTTTCTTTTTTCCTTAAACACTGGCTGTCCTCTACTATCTGCATGAATATATGTTGTTCTGACTGGAAAACTTTTTTCCAGCTTATTCTTTTGTTTGCGTTTCTTCCCTATTCACAGAAATAAACAAAATCAACTATTTGAAGAACGTCTAAAATTATTTTCTCCATTTCCTTGCTTTATAATTACTCTTTAGCATGTTCCATTCAGGATTCCATCCCTAAGATGAACCTGGCATTGCTCTTGGCAGGTCATCAGTGTCTTCCCTGTTGAATTCTAATGTTCAATTCCAACTTCTCTGTCCCCATTATTGAAATCCTAAGTATCATCCTACAAAATCTTTCTCTCCATCTTTGTGGGAATATGTCCCCATCTTTGATGTAAATAGTATTAAGATTCAGTATTCAAACTTATCTGTATGCCTCTCTTTCCCTTATTCCTTTCAATGCAGGAATACAGAGAATTCTCCCTATTCTATCTCTAAAACTTATTTTTTCAGAGCCCTATTTCTGTCTAAAATAATCTCTTGCCTAAAATATATCCTCTACACATAAGATCATCTATTTTAAAAATACATGTTTTGTTGAACTGCATCATTATATATTTACAGAAAAGTACAAAAATGAAAGAAATACATCTCATGTGTTATCACAAAGTGAATACACTGTGTAATCACCTTTCACCATAAAGATAAAGGTCTTTTCCTCCTTTATTATCTGTCCCAGTTTCCAGGACCCTAGAAGAACATTGCTATCTCTGCAGAAACTACCTCAAGCTCCCATCTCAATTTCTAAAGTACCTTTACCCAAAACTAACTGCTGTCCTGACTGTCAGGACCAAAAACAAATTTCACATGTTTAAAAACTATATAAATGAAAAAATTTATGTATCTATAACATTTATAAAAGTAATATATAAAGCTTTATATAACTCATTAGTTTGTATTCTTTCATATCTGACTTCTTTCCCTCTCTAATGTTTCTGAGAATGATCCACATTATGTGTAATAGTAGTTTGTTCATTTTGATTTCTATTTTACTATATAAATATATCATACTTTGTTGTTCTGTTCTATCATTTTTAAATATTTGAGTAATTTTCAGTTATGGTTATGAATGTTCTTATACCTATCTATTGATGTATGTAGGTAATGTATACAGATATTTAAGTCAAATATGTATCTAGAAGTGAGTATCTTCAATTTTGGTAGATCATGAAAAGCAATTTAGCCAAATACCATACTAATTGGCAGTCCAGCATTTAGTGTATGAAATGCAAGTTTGTTTAAATCCTTGTCAAAACTAGAAATTGTTAATTTTTTTTTAATAAAGAGAGAGGGACACTGAGAGAGACAGAGAAAGAAACAACTTTATTTAGTTTTTCACACGGCCTTCGTTTCTCCAACAATTGTGTACGTGGTGCTGGGGTTTGAACCCAGGTCCTCATGCTTGCCAGGCAAGCGCCCAAACCACTGAGCCACCGCTCCAGCCCCAACATTGTTAACTTTTAACATATACGTAGCTGGTGAATGTGTGGTGGTATCTTATTTTAGCCTTACTTTAAATTTCCTTACCTTCCAGTACCTTTTGGACCTTTTCATGTTTATCCATCATTCACATCTCTTTTATGAAGTCTCTTGGCTCTTCTTCTTCTTCTTCTTCCTAGTTGTCCTCCTTGTCCTCCAATCGATTCTCCTCTTCCTCTTTGTTCCTCCTCCTCCTTGTTCTTTCTCCTCTCTAATTTTTACTGATAGTAAGTAGGAAATCCTATTAACTGTAGATAGGAAATCATTAAGGAACAAATCCTTGCTTTCCTTATCACTCTAGTCTCATTTTATTCTTTAAATAGGCCAAAATGTTCCCCTTTTCAAATATTGCAAATATATCTACTCTTTGGCTTTCACAGCAGTTTCCCTCAGGAAGAACCACTTCTTCCATTGATGTATCTTGGTGGAGCCGTTGTTACCCCTTTCTCCAACAATGGGACCTATGTCTAAAAATTGGCACAGACATTCACTGGTTATAGTCATTGATACTAAATGCAAACTTGGAACCAGGGTGGTAGAATGAGGTTTTTCCTGGACATCTGGAGAAGAGATACTTGCTTTTCCATGCTGGATTTTTACGAGCTGCCACCATCTTTCATATGAGACCAAGACTGAAACCCAAGTAAGAATATAGAAACTAAGTGAAAAAAAATCCATTTGAAATAATTTGTTCTTGAATTTAGCTGTGTCTCATATCATCACCCACTTTTGATATATGTTCCAAAATTTTTTCTTTTTTTCTTTTTCAATTTTAACTTGAAAACCTTTTTGGGGGCTTACATTTGTTAATTTAGATTATCTAGTACTTGATAAAAAGTGAATCCTAACTGATACAATTTAGTTGCAATAATCAACATTTAAAATATTACTTTTGGTCATATACATTTATGTGACTATACAAATATAAAGTCAATACATTTTGACTAAAACATAATTTGTCTATTAAAATGTGAAATTTTCAACTAAAAGTATATTCTCATTATTATAAATAAGTATCCAGAGCCCATAGATTTATGTAGTAGTATAACATTTTAACAACTTTTCCATTTCATTTTTGGAAGTTCATTTGCCATAAGAATGTTCAATGCATGAAAATGTAAGAAACCTGCCTCTTTAAAATTTTTTTTTTCCTTGATGTATTCCAGTAAAACTCTTAAGAAAGTGCTTTAGTAGAAATATTTTGTGCAAATTTAATTTTAGTCATGATGAGGTAAAAGCTGTGAGCCTTTTCTTTGTTTCACAATTCCTGTTGGTTCACCAAATTCAATTTATATCCAGAGAGTTAGTTATGAATTATTACTGTGTATTAAATAATAGTGTGTTCTTTTGCTATAGACTTTGAAATGCTGCCATACTATCTCACTTTATTTATTTCTTTATTTTTTAAAGAGAGAAGGACAGTGACAGAGAGAGAATCAATTTTTATTGAGTTTTTCACATGGCTTTCATTGCTCTGACACTTAGTTGTGTATATGGGTGCTGGGGTTTGAACCGTTGTACTTGCGCATGCCTCGCAAGCGCCGTAACCACCAAGCCACCACTCCAGCCCCAATCTCACTTTATTTTTGATCAGTTAGTTTGGAACACAGAAATCATTTGGCTCTTATAGATTAATTTTTAGGAGAAATTTAAATGTAAAATAACCTGAATTATGGTTATTTGTAGTTAGAAGGATAATACCAGTTAAATCATATTTAAAGATATTTAAATCAGCACATATTTGAAAACTCCATATTTTGTATTTATATTTCAAGTTAATTTTTGTATTTCTTTTAATATAGATCATTTTCCATTTGTTATCAACATACTAAGAGGATGCTTATTCTACAAATACATTAGCTACAATGTTAAATATTTTAAGACTTAGAAATATCAAGTAGCCAAGATGCTAGTAAAAATCATTTTGCTATAACTTTTTATTAAAAAAATTATTTGAAAATTTTTTTAGTGCCAAGTTCAGATAATCATATGATGATTATATTTGGATATAAGAGCAGAAGGTTCTTGCATAGCTTCTAATTATGATGGCACTGCACATATTATTAGAAAATGTAGTGCAGAAAGTATTGTAACAGGAAGATGAACAGTTCTGTGTGAGAGGCTTAAATTTTCAAGCAGCAGGTTTATTGTGATGTAATATTAAAGATAGTTTGTGAGATAAACTCAAATGAGAAGTGAATGTGAGTGTGTGTCTGTGTGTGTTTGTGTGTATATGATTGATATTGGATGAAAATGATAATTGAATTCATGGAAGTTATTCTTGGCTGAGATGAGGAAGCAAAGCAAAGCAAAAGGAAAGAGGATGTTTTCAGGAGAGAAAAGGTATAGATAATTGTCTGAGTGGGAAAATAAAGGGAACTGTGGTAGGATTATGGAGAATTATTGTCTTTGACATTTGTGACCATGAATTTAAAATCAAACTAGTCTACCTGAAAACCAAAATTGGACAATGATATCAAAAGCTAAAAAAAAAAATGGACCAATTTTTTTAAATATATATACAAAAACCTTCAACAAAATACTAGCAAACTGATTCCAGCAACATATAAGTAAACTTAACGCATCATGAGCAAGGAAATTTATCCCAGGAATTCAAGGTTATTTTAACATCTTAAAACCAATTAACATGATATATAATATCGATAAACCAAAAAAACTCACATGGGACTAGGGTTGTAGCTCCATTGCAGAGCTCATGCCACCATGCACAAGGTTCTGGATTTTATTTCCAGTAACCATCCCCCGCTCCACCAGTCACAAAACCACATGATAATCTTTTATAGATGCCAAAAAAGCCCTTAACAAAACTCAGCATAGTATCATTAAAACACACTCAACAAACGAGGAATAGAAGAGAAATTCCTCAGCCTACAAAAGCATCTACAAAACCACAACAGTTAACATCATAAGTATTTTTGCTAAAGAATAAGTATTTGCATAAGTATTTGCATAAGAATAAGTATTTTTGCTAAAATCAAGAACAAGAATGTCCGCTCCCCAATGTTATCTAGGTGAGTATAGCCAGGGCTATTTGGCAAGAATTTCAGCCATCTGGATGGAAAAGGAAAAGATAAAATTTTATCTATTTGCAAATAAAATGATTTTGTGTAAAGAAAGTCCTAAGGAATGAGTCCACTAAAAAGGAGTTGAAAAAGGTTGCAAGATACACAGTCATTACAAAGTTGTATTTCTGTATACTAACAATGAACAGGTCATAATTAAAATTAAGAAAATTCCATGAAGAATAGCATAAAAATATTCTTAAGTATAAATTTACCCCCAAAATGAAAAATTAGTATTCTAAAAATTACAAGATTATGTTGGGAGAAAGTAAAAGGATTATATCTCATGTTCATGAATTAGAATGCTTAATATTCTTAGGATTCCCTAAATTGATCTATGGATGCAATGCAATATATATCAAACCTCTGGCTGGATTCTTTGCAGAAATTGGTAATCTGATGTTAAGTTTCATATGGAAAATCAAGGGATCCAAAATAGCCAAAATAATCTTCAAAAAGAACAACAATGGAGAATTCATATTTTCCAATTTCAAAACTTACTACAAAGGTACAGTAATCAAGACTGTATTACCTTAAGAATAGAGGAATGGATCAGTGAATTAGAATTCCATGCATACAAATAAATCCTCATGTTTCTAGTCAATTTTCAACAAGGGAGCCAACACAATTCAATGGGATAAAGAATCATATTTTCAGGAAATGGTACTTGAACAGATGAATATCCACGTGTAAAAGAATCAAGTCAAATACCTTCCTCATACCATGTAGAAAGATAAATTCAGAATGGATCATTGACCTAAATGTAAGACCTAAACCTATGTCTTAAGTGAAAATGTGAAACTAAATTGTCATCACTGTGGACTAGGCAGAGCCTTCTTAGATACAACATCAAAATTCTAAATGACAGGGCCGGAGCAGTGGCTCAATGGTTACAGTGCTTGCCTGGCACACGCGAGTACACGAGTTCAAACCCCAGCACCACACATACACAATGAAGTCTTGGAGGAAAGGAAATCACATGAAAAACTAAATAAAAATTGCTTCTCTCTCTCTCTCTCTCTCTCTCTCTCTCTCTCTCTCTCTCTCTCTCATTGTCCCATCTTTCTTAAAAAAAAAATCCTAAATGACAAAAGAAACAGATTGACTTCATAAAAATTAAGACATTTTGTGGTTCAAAGGGCACCTTTAAGAACATGAATAATAGAGCTGGGTACATAGTACATGCCTCAAATTTCAGCATTTGGGGGACTGAGGTTGGAGAATCATTTGTTCAGGGTTTTGAGACCAATCTAGGCAATAGAGAAAGACCCTGTTTCAAAAAGAAAATATGAAAATATGAGATATGGAAGAAAATATTTTCAAGTCATATATCTGCTGATGGGTTTACAGAATATAGAACACTTAAGAAAAGTACAACCTGATTTAAATAATAGGCAATGGACTTAAATAGATATTTTTCCAAAGAAGATATACCAATGACCCCAAAACAAACAGTAAAAATCACATGGAGTCCTAGGAGACTGGAGAGTGGGAATATGGGGGAACCATCTCAGAAGCAGATGTCATTCCTCCACGAGATACCCATTTAACACAGGAGTTCTTCTGGGGGAAACAGCAACAGGAGAAACCCAAGCTGGGCATCCATGATTTGGCATTACCCCTGCATAACTAAGTATATATACATTAGTTATTGATGGTTTGATAATGTTTCCCCCTCAATTGTAACTCTATATACATCTAATAAAAAAATAAAATCTAAAAATAAAAAAAAATCACATGGAAAGATATTAGACAGCATTAGCCATCATGAAAACTCAAATCAAAACCATATTGATTTAGCACTTTATATCCACTGGGATGGCCATAATCAAAAAGACAATAAATGTTGATGAGGATGTGTGATTGGAACATTCACAGAATGTTTGGAATATAATATGATGCATTCTTCTCGGAAAACAGTTTGGCAATTCATCAAAATGTTAAATATGGAGCTGCCATATGACTAAGCAATACCAGTTCTAGTTCTGTGTCCAAGAGAAATGAAAACGTATAGACACACCAAATGTTTTCACAAGTGGTCATAGCAGCAATCTTCACAATAGTCAAAAGGTAGAAACAATTCAATCAGTGATCATGAACTGATGACACACACTAATTTATATAAAATCATGTATGTATGTGTATAAACAGATATATAAATACATGCACATACACATACATGGAATATTCACCCATGAAAGGAAAGAAGTATTGATACATGCCTCAATGTAGATGAACCTAAAAAATCTACTAAGGGAAATAAACTTGTCACAAAGTAAACCAATTACAGAAGACCACATACTGCATGAATTCACTTCTATTAAATGTCTAGAATACACAAATATATAGAGACAGTAGAATCATGCTTGTTGGGGTTTTGGGAGGAAATGAACATCTCCTAATGTTCTCTCTTATTCCCCAGGGATGAAGAAAATGTTCTGAAAATAAATATGGTAATGATTGACCAATTCTGTGAATATGCTAAAAACAGTTGCATTGTAAATTTATATTAATTGTGGGATGTGAATTTTATCTCAATTAACTAATATTTTTAAGACAACAGGCTGTTCATACCATGGACATTCAGTTCTCGTGTAGCAAAGCAGGGGAAAGAGATGTTACATTCATCGAAAAAAAAGGCGAAAGGAGAGAATTTCTGAAAGGTAAAGCTGGGTGCTGTGGCACATGCCTATAATCACAGCTGCTCTGGAGGCTGAGGCAGGAGAATCACAAGTTCAAAGCCAGCCTCAGCAATTTAGTAAGGCCCTCAGCAACTTAGACCCTGTCCCAAAATAAATAAATAGTTCCAGGATTGTGTCTCAGTGCGTAAGCATCTCTGGGTTCAATCCCTGGTACCTAAATTAAATAAATAAATAAAATAGGAATAATTTTAATGATAGGTTGTAGAATCAAAGCTGAAGAAAGAAATTATTAGTTTTAATGAGCTTATTAGAAGAATTTGAGGATCAAAGGATCTTGTAATTAATATCTTGGGGGTGACAAATTGTTGGGACAAACTGCTATAGAAGAGAGTAAAGTAAGGCAAGTAGAAATGGAAAAGAATAGTTGAAAATCAGGTGAGAGAACTAAGGACCAATGTTTATATTTCCATTGTGTAGGTAATTTCAAGTATAAATTAAATGCCTATATATAATTTATAAGTATTTTATTTAATCATATGTTTTGAGTTTGCTTCAGTAAAGTCAAATGAGCTTCAGAGTCAAGGTCTCTGTCTGAACCTCTGCCTACACTAATATGTATTTATGTTAGGGAGAAAAATTGTGAAGTATCGGGTGTTTATAAGGTATTTATATTCACCACCTCCTTCCTATGCACACCTTTCCAAAGCTTTTTTCTGTCAGGAATGGAAAATAGTTTGTTCAGCTTGCCCTTTTCCTTTGGGGAATAGTTTCAAATAGATGAACTATCTTTCCATATCAAAGCAAATGTGAGGACCCTATCTATGTCACAAGGTCCCAAGTCATTCTGAGGTCGTGATTTCAACTACATTTGCCCCTTACATGCTGAGATTTGTGAACTTCTGGATGAAAATGTGTGATGGTGACAGCATTTCCATGTGTGTGCAGTCCTCCCCCACTCTGAAAGCTAATTCAGCTGAATATTTATGATTGGGTCATTAGCTACTTCGGAGAGTCACTGATTATAAGTGAAGGGACTTAGCTAGTTAATAAAATTCCTCTTCTCTCTGGCAGATTGAATCATCTTTGTTCTCCAAGTTATAGCTAGCACTCCTTATTATCATTTGTTCTTAAGTCTTATTCCTTATTTGTGTTGAAGTATAAATTTCTTTAGTAATTCTTGCCTACATAAATATTTACTGTGCTAATGTGATTCTTAGGTTGGATTCTTCATTTCTATTCTTCCAAACCTTGCTGGAGGTCACATTTCAAAAGACTCTAAAGTCTGAATATGTAGGTGCATTACTTTTCCTTTATTTTGGTATATGGATGTTCATTATACCTAAAAATCCCAGCAAATCTCTATCCTGTAGTGTATGGTTTCTTTGAGAGGGGAAGGGTAAAAGGTGAACTAAAATACTGCTACAGATGTGTGTTCATGGTGGAAGGATGTATCTATACCCTACAAAAAGGAGCCACTGTTGTATTGCTCTGGAACAAACCACAAACTCAACCCAGTGCATTCTCTAAACCCTAGAGGAAGACTGGAAAAAAAGGAAAAATTGACTTACAAAATAATCAAAAAGAAAATTAACAAAATGGGAATAGTAAGCATACTATTTACTAATTATCTTCTATTTGTTGGTCAACAATTACTTTGACTATAAATGATTAAATTCTCTGGGTAAAGACTGACTGAATAAATAAAAAAAAAGTCCCAAAATATGCTGCCTACAGAAGACTCAGTTCAGCTTTAAGGACTATAAAAAAGATAACCATGCAAACAGAACCCCAAAGAGAGCAGAGGCAGCTATATTTATATCAGACAAAACAGACATATAGTAAAAAACTATAAAAAAGAAAGTTCATTAATGATAAATTATTCAATTCATAAAGATATAACAACAACTGGAATGTACATGTACTCAATATCAGAGCATGTAAATACCTAAAGCAAATTTTAATAGGTCTGCAGGGAGAGGTACCAATACAGTAATAACAGGGGACTTCAATACCCCAATTTTATTTGTAGACAGACCATGCAGACAAAACATCAATAAGAAACATCAAATTAACTTATATTTTGGACCAAGTTGACCTAATAGATATATACAGAAAAATATACCCAAAGTAGGAGAATATAAATTCCTCAAGCAGACACAGAAAATTCTCCAGAGTAGGTGACAAAACAAGTGATTTTCCTTCAAAAATGAAATTAAAAATATTTTGAGACAAGGAATATTATGAGACATTTCAAAACTGGTACTAAGAGAAAAGTTTATAGTGATAAATACATAAATGAATTACAAAAGAAGGAACTCAAACAAACTATAATTCAAGAAGCTAGAAAAATAGTAAGCTAAGCCCTCGTGCTAATGAAGTAGCATGAGGAGGAAATAATAAAATTAGAGCAGAGATAAAGCTAAAACAATAGATTAAAGAAACTGTTGGGTTTTTGAAAAGATCAACAAAGGGTGTCCTGTTTCCAGGTACCCCTCCGCTTTGCGGAGTCTCCGCTCTTCTTCCCAAATAAATCCTACTCCTTTTACTCCTCCAAAAAAAAAAGAAAAGAAAGGAAAAGAAAAGAAAAGATCAACAAAGTGGCAAACCTTTAGCTAGATTAAGAAAAAAGATTACTCAAATAAATAAAATTACAGTTTATACCACAAAAGTACAAAGGATCAGACTATTATAATTATGTAATGACAAAGTCAGATAAACCAGAGAAATAGGATGTATTCCTAGGAATATGCAACCTACCAAGTCTGATTTTGGAAGAAATTGAAAATCTGAACCAGACCAATAAAACGTAAGGAGTTTGAATTAGTAATTAAAATCTCTCATCAAAGGAAAGCTCAAGACCTGATGGCTTCACTGGTAAGTTGTACCAAATATTTAAGGGATTAATACCAATGCTTCTGAAATTCTTTCAAAATATTGACGAGAAAGAAACATTTCCAAACTCATGAGACTAGCATTAGTCTGATACCAAAGCCAGACCAAGACAATATAAGAAAATTATAAGCCAGTATTCCTGAAGAATGAAAGATGCAAAAATCCTCACACAATATTAGCAAACCAAATTCAGCAGCTCAATAAAAGGATCATATACCATGACCAATGTAGGATTTATCCCTGGGATGCAAAGATGGTTCAACATGTGCCAATCATGAAATGACATACATTGATTCAATGAAGGACAAATATACGATCATCTCAAGAAATACAGAAAAAGCATTGAACGAAGTTTTACATTTTTTTGTATTTGTTCAACACAGTCTTACGTATTAGAGGAAATCATTGCCACATATTCATGATAATATGCATAATAGAGCAAGCTAAGGCTGATGTCAGTTCATGATCTCCCCCCTTTGGGTTCCCCCATTCCATATTTCCCCTACTTTACCCCCCTGTTAGTTGGGCTTCTCATGAAAGTCAAAGGTTCCCTACTGGGTTGATAACCCTCCTACTACCTCCTACTGCCATGATATGCCCTGTAATCCCATTCCCCTCTCTGTCCGCCTCATTTCATCCCCCAGTGTCATAGGCAAAGTTCCCCCGCTCCTGTAAAAATTCACCCATGTTGAGGTTATAAGATTAGTCAACTTTCAGTCTATTTCCGATTGTATTCTAGCTTCCACATATGAGAGAAAACATTTGGCCCTTGAGTCTCTGAGTTTGGGATATTTCACTCAGCATATTTTTTTCCCCCCATCTCCA
Source organism: Aplodontia rufa (assembly GCA_004027875.1). Classification (NCBI taxonomy): domain Eukaryota; kingdom Metazoa; phylum Chordata; class Mammalia; order Rodentia; family Aplodontiidae; genus Aplodontia; species Aplodontia rufa. Next base: position 1,127 of record PVKS010035792.1, on the reverse strand, counting down.
TCCATTTGGCTGAAAAATGCCATGATATCATTCTCTCTAATAGCAGAGTAGAATTCCATTGTATATATGTATCATAGTTTTTGAATCCACTCATCCTGTGAGTGGCACCTGGGTAAACTGAGCTGCTATAAACATTGATGAAGCCGTATCTCTGTAGTATGCAGATTCTAGCTCTTTTGGGAAAATACCCAGGAGTGGGATAGCTGGGTCATAAGGTCGTTTACAGGCCTAGTTTTTTGAGGAGTCTCCACACTGCTTTCCAGATGACTGTACAAGCTTGCAGTCCCACCAACAGTGTGACAGTGTTCCTCTCTTCCCACAACCCCTCCAGCATCTGTTACTGTTTGTAGTCTTCATTTTTGCCACTCTTTTTTTTTATTAGGAGAATATAGAAATACAGTTGAGGGGGAAACATTATCAAAACATTATCAATCAATGGATATAAACTTTATTGTTGAGGGGAAAAACCAGATCATGGATAACCACCTTGGATTTTACCTTTAGCAGTTTCCCCCAGAAGAACACTTGCGTTAAATGGATAGTTCGTGGAGGAATGACATCGGCTTCTGGGGTGGTTCCCCCACCTCCCAATTTCCAGTCTCCTATGAGTTCTTCATATACCCTCCACCCTCCCCATTCCCCTCCCTGCACCTCTGAGAATCCTGTAGAGTCCTCCCCCTAATGTTCTGAAAGTCATTCAATTTGCAATTTTGCGAGGTTAGCCGTCAGCCCTATTGCTTCCCCAAATATGTTAGCATCAACAGATGAGAGATACCATTTGGCCCTTGAGTCTCTGAGATTGGGATACTTCACTTAGCATACTTCTTTCCATCTCCATCCATTTGGCTGCAAAAGCCATAATATCGTCATCTCTAATGGCCGAGTAGTATTCCATAGTATATATGAACCAAAGCTTTTGTATCCACTTGTCAATTGAGGGGCATCTGGGTTGGTTCCATAATCTAGCTATAGTAAATTGAGCTGCTATAAACATTGATGAAGCCACATCGCTATAATATGCTGATTCTAAGTCTTTTGGGAAAATTCCCAGTAGTGGGATAGCTGGGTCATAAGGTGGTTCCATCCTTAATTTTTTGAGGATTCTCCACACTGCTTTCCATAGTGGC
>PVKS010035791.1:0-19818 GCA_004027875.1 Aplodontia rufa | reverse complement strand
TCTTTTCCCACAGCCCAGAAGAGGATTATTAATAATGAAAAAAAAAAGGTTAAATTGTCATGTGAATCACCAAAAACTTTATTCATCTTCTCTTTTCGTCTCTAGAAGCAGCTATTTTATGACCATTCTTTTCTTTCTTTCTTTTTTCTTTTCTAGAGAGAGGGAGATAACCAATTTTATTCATTTGTTCTTCTGGCCTTTTTTTCTCTGGCACTTAGTTGTGTATGTGGTGCTGGGGTTTGAACTTTGCCAGGCAAGTGCTCCAACTGCTGAGCCACCGTTCCAGCCCCAATTACCATCTTGTTTCATATAAGTCCCACTTTTGGTTTCAGAAGTGCTGGAAATGTGAGCAGCAGAGATGATGCATAAGTAAAATAAAAATATGGCTTGTTGCTTCTTATTCGGATACATTTTTAGGTAATTTGGAAATTTGGTGGTGCTGGAGTGTTGGCTCTTTGGTTATGGCTCTTGTGTACCATACCTGAGGATCTGGGTTTGAACACCAGCACCTCATAAACCACGAAGTGTCAGAGCAATGAAAGCCACATGAAAAATTAAATAAAATTGATTCTCTCTCTCTTTTACTATCCCTCTCTCACTTTAAAAAAAATAGAAAAAGAAATTTGATGAAAGAACGTTTGGGATGCCTGAATTCAAATTCCAGCTTTCTGATTAACAATTTGAGACCAATAAATTTGTCCTCATCTTTAAATCATGGGATTGTAACAATAAATTGAGGGAACGCTTGTAAAGTACATTTTACTCTTCAAACTGGAAAACATAGCTACTATTAATTGTACATTTCTTTTTACATAGTACTTACCTTTTTTAAAGTAAAAATATAGCCAGGTGTGGTGGTGCATGTCTGTTATCCCAGCAGCTCAGGAGGCTGAGGCAGGAGGATTGCAAAGTCAAAGGAAGCTTCAGCAACTTAGTGAGACCCCATCTCAAAATAAAAAATAAAAAGGGCTGATGATGTGTCTCCGTGATTAAGCTCCCTTGGGTTCAATCCCTGTTATGCACGCACACATGCACGTGTGCATGCGCACACACACCAAAAAAATAAAAAAAGTAAAAAAGAGCCAGCTTACTTTAGTTGCATTCAGCAGAACAAGCTTAAATGTGTTAGCTGAGTTGGCATTTTAAACTTTTGAATCAATGTTGTACTGAATACCTCAGTTTTATTCTAGCAGTAATTGTTCTTGTTTGACTTCAGTGCCACCATTAAGAAAAAAATGGAAATTGTCTAGAATTACCTGGACAATTGTCTAGAGAATGTCTTGATAAGAAAAAATGGGCTATCAAGTAAGGAGATGAAGGAATTTCCATAGCCTCTTTCTTCCCTATCTCCTTTCATTAGTTGAATATATCAATCTTTTATAAACAAGAGTCTGTAGAAGAAGTAAAAGTAGTTGTTCATTTGGCAGCCTCAACCCTGACTCAGAATTTTACAGACAGTTGTGGACATGATATCTCATGCTCATCTCTTGTTAATCCATCTTGTTTTCTTTCTCACCATCTCACTAACAGGTGCTGGTGTATACTTAAAATGATGCCTTTACATAAAGATAAAGGTTTTTTGCTTTAAATTTAAATGGAACCTAACAGCTGATATCTATTTTATAGTTTAATTTCAAAAAATTGAGAGGAAGAAATATATTAATTAATGTTATATTAATAAACATAGCATTATGTCCAAAGATCCAGGTTAAAATAAGGTGGATTATTTTCTCATAAGAATTATGGTAAAGAACTATATTAAATGAAAGCCAGACTTCTCCATTTTTCTAAACTATGAAGAAATTTAAATTCCAGGAATATTGTTTACAACACAGATTAATTTTTACCCAAAAGTAAAATCCAGGATTTCAAATTTAAAATACCCTAATAGGGACTAAGTGACTAAGAAGTAATCTCACTTAAGGTTTCTAAAGATTAGAATAAATGGAAAGAATATCATGGAAACAAACGTGGATAGCATACTTTTATTATGAATTTTTTTTTTTAATCATCATAACATCCTTGTAAAGAAGGGATTTAGTCCCATGTTTACAGATAAGGAAACAGGTTCATGGTGATCTGGTAACTTTGCCATAGACACTCAGCGGGTAAATAACTGGAACCAGGATTAAACTAAGGTTGGACCCCACAGCCTGCATTCTTTCACTATATCATGATGCTATCCTCGAATTATGTTAAAAGGCAGCATATAGGAGTTATCTGTGGAAGTTTAAAGGCAGTGGTATTTATTAAAATTCTATAATGTATTATCAGCCACAATGCATTTGTCAACAGTCAGAAGAGCACCTGGTGATTATAAATGTATGTCACTGTGAGGTTAATAATTAGAGTGGGAATTTTAGAGCGACTGTAAGAACATTTGAAGTTTTACTAACATAAATCTTCTGAGAAGTGTTAATAAATGCTGGATTTTATTCACTAAAATTGTTTTTTATGTAGTTCAGAAATACAGCCTGTTTAGTGTTTTTTGTTTTTGTTTTTTAGTACTGGGGATGGAACCCAGGGACACTTGGCCACTGAGCTACATCCCCAGTTCTTTTTATTTTTTATTTTGAGACAGGGTCTCACTAAATTCCTTAGGGCCTCACTGAGTTGCTAAGTTTGGCCTTAAACTTGTGATCCTTCTCAGCCTTCCAAGTTGCTGGGGTTACAGGTGTGTGCCACTGTGCCTGGCTAGCCAATTTAGTTATAAGAAAAATTGATTTTCTTGCTGACATTTATAAAGTCTTGTAATTTTCTCCTTTCAGGTCCCACGAACAGAGATACAAGTTCTCCTCCCCCAGGATACATTCCAGATGAATTAAACCAGGTTGCCCGGAATGGGTCATTTACTAGTATCAACAGTGAAGGAGAGTTCATTCCAGAGAGCATGGACCAAGTAAGCTGAAGTCAGATGTTGTTTTTCATTCTATGTAAAGGGATATTGGTCAGGGTCAGTGTGCTTTGGCAGGTACCTGGGGGTGTGTGTGTGTTACCTCTTCTCCAACCCTATATCTTTTTTTTTTTTTTTTTTTTAAAGAGAGAGGGAGAGAGTGAGAGAATCACCTTTATTTAGCTTTTCATCTGGCCTTTGTTTCTAAGACACTTAGTTGTGCATGTGGTGCTGGGTTTCAAACCCAGGTCTTTGTGCATGCCAGTCAAGCACTCCAACTGCTGAGCTACCACTCCAGCACCCCCTTCCCCCATATCTTTTTTAAGTGAACAAAATCATTAAAAAATACAGGGAAATACACATTGATTTATGTGTACCTATATGTTTTGATGTGTATGGAAAGCTGCTGAAATAAGGTTGGCTTTTTTTTTTTTTTAACAGAGAGGAGGAGAGTGAGTGAGAGAGAGAGTAAGAATAAATTTTATTTAGTTTTTCACGTGGTCTTGATTGCTTCACACTTCATTGTGTACGTGGTGCTGGGGTTTGAACTCCCGTTATCGCACATGCCAGACAAGTGCTGTAACTGCTGAGCCACTGCTCCAGCCCCAAGGATGGCTTTCTTGTATTGCTCATCCATGAATGAATGAATGTATGAGTTTGTATTATAATCTTAGGGATAACTAGCATTCAGATTGTAATTTTACTTGAAAGAGTAAAATTACAAATATTTAATTTTTATGAAGCTGAGGTTTGTGAACTTTCTATAACTTTCCAAAAATACTTCAGTTTTGCAGTATTAAAATATTTTTGTAGAATTCCTGTTATTTACTTAATATTAGAAGTTCACATTGTTAAGTTGCAGTTACTGCATAATTAGTCTCAATTAGGATGGAACCATCATTTGGGTTTTTTTTGTTTGTTTGATTGTTTGTTATTTTAAGAGAGAGGGATAGAGAGAGAAAGAGAACCAATTTTATTTAGTTTTTCATGTCACTTTCGGTGCTCTGACACTTCGTTGTATGCATGGTGCTGGGGTTCAAATCTGCGTCCTTGCACATTCCAGGCAAGCGCTGTGACCACTGAGCAACCGCTCCAGCCCCCCATTATTCGATTTTAATAAGCAAAATTATGTGAAACATTTTAGTTGTATTTTAAAGGACTATAGAGAAATTATATTTTTTTCCTTAGGAAAATTTGAAGTCATGGCTTATCTGTGCAAGTCATTTAGAGGTGAATGAAGAGTGAATGCTATTGGGTGTGGGGTTTCTCTTGGAGGTAATGAAAGTGTTCAAAAATTGTGGTAGAGTTTACACAGTTCTCAGTATATCAAGAACCATAGAATTATACTCTTTAAATTGTTAAGTTTTATGTTATATGAATTATTTCTCAATAAAACTTTCTTTAAAGGTAGTTTTTGGTTATATCAGATTGAATTTTGCTGGAACTCTTTATTTTCGTAGATGCTGGATCCATTATCTTTAAGCAGTCCTGAAAATTCTGGCTCAGGAAGTTGTCCATCACTTGATAGTCCTTTGGATGGGTAATATCAATTGTTTTGTTTTTAATACATATGATTAAATATGCATATACACGACATGTAGAATCATCAATAACTCTTCTGTACTATATTCAGAGGAATGCAGTTAATTGATATTTGTCTATACTAAAGATAAATGAAAGTCCTCACAATGCAGATAAATCCCTTAATGTCATAGATCTCAGTTTTTATTGGTTAAAATGATACCTGATTATACCATTTTGAGTGTTTTGTTTGCCAAAGATGTGTGTTTGAAGCCAAATGCAAACTTAGAATTTTTTTTTAAAGAGAGAGAGAGAGAATCATTTTTTATTGAGTTTTTCATATGGCTTTCATTGCTGTGACACTTAGTTGTGTACGTGGGTGCTGGGGTTTGAACCTGTGTACTTGCGCATGCTGGGCAAGCCCTGCAACCACTGAGCCACTGCTACAGCCCCCAAACTTAGAATTTTTGTATGTTTGTTTTTAAAACTGTGCTTATAGAAACTTACTGAAAAAAAAATTTTAAGAGGGAGAGGGACAGGAGCTGGAGCGGTGGCTCAGCATTTTCGGCGCTTGCCTGGCAAGCATGAGGACCCAGATTCTAACCCCAGCACCACGAACACAACTGTTAGAGCAACTAAGGCCACAAGAAAAACCAAATAAAAATTGTTTCTCCCTTTCTCTGTCTCTCTCACTGTCCCTCTATCTTTAAAAATAAACAAACTAAATAAATAAAGAGGGAGAGGAACAGAGAGAGAGAATCAGTTTAATTTTTCATGTGGCTTTCATTGCTCTAACACTTTGCTGTGTATGTGGTGCTGGCATTAGAACCTGCATCCTTGGTGCATGGCAGGCAAGCACTATAACCACTGAGCCATCACTCCAGCCCCCAAAATTTTCACTGATATATTTGGTTTTGAGCTGGGTACAGTGGTGCCTGCCTGTAATCCCAGTGGCTCAGGAGGCCAGCCTCAGAAATTTATCAAGGCCCTAAGCAGCTTAGTAAGACACTGTCTCAAAATAAAAAAAGGCTAGGGTTGTGTCTCAGTGGTTAAGCACCCCTGGGTTCAATGCCTCAATGCCCTCTACCAAAATACATATATATATATATATATATTTATATATATATATATAGAGAGAGAGAGAGAGTTTTGAAAATTTCTTCAGTTACTTCCCCTGTTCAGTATTATGTTCATCCTGGCACCAGAAATAGCTTTTATTCTATATAATTGTGTCTCAGCATGTTGGTTGACATTTCAAAAATTTTAAGTATTTTTCTTTTTATGTAATTCAGGCATATGAGCAGGATCAAGCACCTGTGACTTTGTTTACAAAGGTGTACTTTCCTATTTGCAGGTGGACATTGTTCTTGGTAGTCACCTTGTAGCATATAGTCATTTAACCTTCATTTATTTCATTTTAATTTCCTCCAGAATTGCTTAATGAAAGCTTGTGTGCCTGTGTATGTTGTGTGTAGAGGGGGTGTTGGGGATAGAACCCAGGGCCTCATATATTCTATGCAAGCACTCTACTAGTAAACTCCATCCCCAATTCTATGAAGGCAAATTAACTAATATTATGTGGGAATTTACATTTATTTTTCTCTTACCTATCTATATGAAAGAAACCCTTGTCTGTGTCAGTATCTACCTCAAGGTAGACATGTAAGAAAGGGAAGTAGTAATTAGAAAGCTATATAGTGAAAACTAACTTACTATTTGGAATGTATTGTCCTGATTTTTCTTTCTCTCCTTCTCTCTCTCTCTCACACACACTCACATGTACGTGCTCGCGCACACACACATACACACACACACACACTTGATGATTTTGAAATTATTTCCTTTGTACAGATGCAAAAACAGTCTTAGAAAAATGATTCTGCTAAGGTTACACAGAGCTTAGACTAAAGCAAGTGTTTCTAGATAACTGTGATTCCAAAATACATTGTTCTTACTACTATATAGTTTAATAAAAGCCAGATTTTTTTTACCTATATGTACCAAATAAGTGTTTATAAAGAAGTTTGTTTCTTTTTTAGTTTTGTTTTTATTTCAGATTCAGCTCCTTTTTACACATACAGAAATGTTGCTTAAATATTTTTACATGCTTATTTGCATATTTTCTCTTAACTCAGTGTGACATTTTCCATTTATAGAGAGAGCTATCCAAAATCACGAATGCCCAGGGCACAGAGCTACCCAGATAATCATCAGGAGTTTTCAGGTTAGACTATATAAATTCTAAATGTTTAGATATTTATGTCAGTAATGTTTTGGCTGGGAGATTTTTGAAAAATCAAATAAAAATTTTGTCAGTATGCTTTTTATCATTAAAAATATTTGACTTTTTTGTAATATATGTTTCTTTTGTTTTAACAGACTATGATAACCCTATATTTGAGAAATTTGGAAAAGGAGGTACATATCCAAGAAGGTATCATGTTTCATATCATCATCAAGAGTATAATGATGGTAAGTTTCTGACAATTAGATCAAAATAACACTTTGAAAAAAATTCTCAAATATAATAGTAAATACAAAATTTTAGGAAAACAACTCATTTGTGTAATATAAAAATGAATTTGTTCTTTTTTTTTTTGAAATAGCCTGTTTCATTTTATTTTGTTTTTAAAATGTTAACATTTTTTTCAGAAATTTATTTGTTGAACAGTCATACAGTCTTTTAATGAAATAATATAATGTGTATATAGATTCTGAAGATTAGTGGGCCCCCCCCCCCAGTTACCCACCCTTATCCCTCCCCTCCCTTTCCCAAAACATCTCTAAAAATGTATTATATTGTATAACATTACACCATATCCGGATTTAAAACATGATAATAGACCTATGGCCAGAGTCTAGTTCCAGCCTCCACAAATGAGTGAAGATATTCGACCCTTGGTTCTCTGGGTTAAGCTGATTTTACGAAGCATAATTTCTTCCATAGCCATCCATTTACCTTCAAAGGCTGCAATGTCATTGTTTCTAATTGCTGTGTAAAATTCCATGGTATAAATGTACCACAGTTTTTGGATCCATTCATCCAGTGGGGGACATCTGGGTTGTTTCCATAATCTAGCAATAGTAAGTTGAGCTGCTATGAACATAGATATTGCTGTGTTGCTGTAATATGCTGATTCTAAATCCCCTGGAAAGAGACCCAGGATGAATTTCTTCTTGAATCAGTTTTCTGATAAAATAAAAAAACTTTTTTGAGGAAATTGGATCATAACTAAAACTATAACATTTTAGCATTATGTCTAAAATGTTATTATACTTAATCTTTTTCTTCAAAAAGAATAATTCAGCGAATTCCACTATTTATATCTATAATACATCAATAAAATGCGGAAAAGGAGTCATTTTAAAATGATATTAATTAGAAAATTACTCCTTAAGGATGTAATTCATACTTGTATTGTTTCTTTATGGGGAAAACCTACCTATAAACTTTGCCTTTTTTTTTTTGTATTTTTAAATCATTACTGAAAATGAGAATAAAGTATTTTTTCTCATTTTTATCCAAAAATTGAGGGCTTCTATTCTATAGTTTCTCTGTGTATGTGTGTGTATATACATAAGAAATTATTTGAAATTATGTTTAGATCCTAGTTTTTTACTGTACTATCATTGCCATTTTAATTCCTTAACTTCACCATGAGACAAATTTCTGTTCCCTATTTTAAATATTTTAAAACTAAAGCATATTAGGGGCTGGAGAAGGTGGCTCAGTGGTAAAGTGCTTGTCTGACATGCTTGAGGACCCACGTTCAAACCCCAGCACCACAGCACTGCATATGCAACTAAAGGATCAGAAGAACAAGAACCAGATGAAAAAATAAATAAAATTGATTAAAAAAAAAAACCCTCAACACAGCATATTAATAAAAGGAGTAAGTTAGTTCTGTTTTCATTTTGTAGGTCGTAAAACTTTTCCAAGAGCTAGAAGGACTCAGGGGACCAGCTTCAGATCTCCTGTGAGTTTCAGTCCTACTGATCACTCCTTAAGCACTAGTAGTGGAAGCAGTATCTTTACCCCGGAGTATGATGATAGTCGAATAAGAAGAAGGGGAAGTGACATAGACAATCCTACTTTGACTGTAATGGACATCAGCCCACCCAGCCGTTGTAAGTAATAGAAATTCTCATAGTGAAATGTATAGCAGAACCTTTGCAGACTTTTGTAATATTAACAAGAGTAAATACCAATTGAGTCTTCAGGGTAAGATAGACTCCTCAAAAGAGGTAATGATTGCTGTTTCTAAAGATGGACGGAATGTTAGGTGTAAGAATGGTATTATTACTGATTATTCCAGTTAATTCTGTCCTTCATTTTTATTAGAAAAATCATTACCAACTATTTCATCTATTCCATTCCCTATATCCTTGCTGAGTTCCTAGAACTGAGATTTCAAATATGACCTCTAAGATCTAGTCTAATGGAGCAAATGGTATTCGGAGAAATAATTACAGTGTAGCATTTAATCTAGATCTTAAATGTGAGAGTAGAAGTTTCACTTGTTAGGGGCTGACCATAGCACCACATACAGAGCTAAGTGTCAGAGAAACAAAGGCCAAATGAAAAAATAAATAAAATTTTTTCTCTTTTTCTCTTTCTCTCTCTCTCTTAAAAAAAAAAAAAAGATTCACTAGTTAATGAAGCGACATGTGTAAAAGGCCATGACATTTTGAAAATTGAGAGTAGTTCATTTTGCAGATGTGGGGGATATCTTACTTTAAATAGTGGGAATGGACTACAGTGATAACTAAAGCTAGATTGTAAAGTGTTTGGAATTTATCTTGTAAATAGTACATGCAAAGGTTCATTCTTGAAGATATTTATTACAGTAAAGTTTGTATGCTCTGAATTCTTCCCTTTTGTGCTTGTGTTGTCATACTTTACTTTTACATCTATAATCCCACACTACGTTGCTTTTATTTTTGCTTTAGAGAGCTATCTTTAAAGTGATAAAAAATAGAAGAAAATCTTTTATATATACTTTCAGTTGATGTAGATCCAGATGCAGTCAAGTGTCAAGTTCCTTTTGCCTAAAGAGTTAGACAGGTGTGTGGCATACACTTGTAATCCGTTACTTGGGAGGTTGAGGCAGGAGGGATTGTAAGTTCCAGGCCAGCCTGGGCAACATAGCTGGACTGTGTCAAAATAGAAAAGGGCTAGGGATGTAATTTAGTGGTAGAGCACTTGCCTGGCATGTGTGCATGTGTGAGCCTTGGGTTCAATCCCCAGGACTATACAAAAATAAAAATAAAAATAAAAAATTGCATTTAACCTTTCTTATAAACAGGTCTGCCAGCAGTAAATTCCTTCAGCTTTTGTTTGTGTACAGGATCTTTATTTCTCTTTCATTTTTGAAAGATATGTACCTTCCCCCCTTCCCCCACCCTGAGTATAGGATTCTGAGCTTTGTTGTTTTTTTTTACTTTTTAAAAATTTTCTTTTATGACTTATTTATTTTTTATTTTGTTTTGAGTCAGGGTCTTGCTAAGTTGTTTAGAGCCTTACTAAGTTGCTGAGTTGGCTTTCCACTTGAGACTGTTCTGCCTCAGCCGCTTGACCCATTGGTTTATATACTTTCTAAGGAGAAATCTGCTATAATTCTTGCTTTTGTCATCCTGTATGTAGTATGATTCTCCACACATTTCTGCTGCACTCCCCACCACTACACCAGCTGCCCCTAATATTTTTCTCTTTGGTTTCCAAGTTTAAATATTGTGTGTGGGTATGTTGGTATGAAGTTCTCAACTGATGTTCTCTTATATATGTAGTTTGCCTCAAAAATATTCTCTCATTATCTGTTTTAAGAATTTCTTCTATTCCATTACTTATTTTTCTTTAGGGATTTCAATTACCTATACAGTAGACTATTTGATATCACCCCTACACCTACGTGCACTTGGGTGTGCACATATTCTCTCTTACTCTCTTAATTTGGAAACTTTATGTTGATGAAATTTATTGATTCTTTCCTCAGTCCTGCTGAGTCTTTTTCTGATCCTTTTGAAGGATTATTTCCTTTTCTTTTTATTTCAAGCATTTCCATTTGACTCTTTCCTGCAGTTTTCATCCCTGTTGAAATTCTCTGCCTGTTTATATGTTAACTTTTTTCATTAGTACCTTTAACATGTTAATCACAATTACTTTTAAATTTCTTGTTTGAATCTCTTCTATTAATTGCTTTCTCTTTTGATTTTTTTTTTGCTTTTTTCAACATAATTTTATACTGAATGCCAGACATTATGATAATGGAAGCTGAGATAAACGTAATTTATACCTGTAAATAGACACAGCTCTTGGCAATTACTGTGGGGAATTGAGTCTGTCTAGTCAGCAATTGATCTGAGTTTAAATTTTGTTGTTGCTAGGGTTCCTACATACCAGTGACTTCAAATTCCTCTAGAATTACCTTGTATTGCTTTTTTAGAGAGATTTTTTCAGTGGTCCTGCCCCACTCTCAGCTTTTGGCCTTCCTTATGTGCCTACTTCTCAGAGAGGGAGGGTCTCTCTGTACTCTCACCTCTCCCTCAGCAGTACATTGATATTACTTGTTAGTGTAATATAGGGGAGGCTGGAAGGAAGGTTCTGTGTTGTCCTGTACAGCTTCTGTCTTAGGCAGGCTGTAATTTCAAAGTTCTCAGAGATGGGTTTTCTCATTGATCCTGCCCATCTCCCAGGAGTAGGAGGACTCTGAGGATCAGGGATGTTACCAGCCCCTCCCTCAGGAATACAGCCCTCCTTTCTTTTCCATTCTCCTAACCTGTGGGGGAGAGGGTTGCCTCCCCTTCCTCCAACAGTTATTTCTTAGGGGAGAAGGGTTTAGAAGAGGCTTGCTACCTTTCCCACCACAGTGGCTCATTCCATTCTTCAGGCCTCAGCTACCAAAAGGAGGCTTTCTCTTGTCTCCTACTCCAGTGAGTACTTGGAAAAGCTCCATGGAAAAGTCTGACACCACCATGTCAGGATTGCCTTGGTGTTTGGTACTTTCATGTCAGCCCACCTTTGTTAAAAATGGAACTTCATTTTTCTTACCTGCTAGTGTGGGTTTTCTTTTTGCCCCTCCACGAGTGAGCCAGTGTTTGTGTTCTCTCTCTCCTTGGAGATACCTGTGTTTCCTTATATTTCAGGCAAGTTGGGTCCCCTGTGATCTGTTTTCCAACAGATTTAATAAAGGTTATAATTTCGTAGAATACTCAGGTTTCTCTTCTTAGGATGGAGACATCGCTCTTTCCAGCTTTCAACATGGTAGACAGAAACCAAAAAAGTAATTACAAATATTGCATCAGTAAAGATTAGAAATGTTGCATCTTAACAATCAGTAGTATAGATTTAATGAAAGAATTTAATGAAATGAATTACATTTGTAATTGGGGGAAGAATCTTGTTAGAAAAATATGATTTGTGGACATGAATCTTATTTGGGTTTAGAATTCTTAGAAGATTGACTAAAGAGAAAATTTTCGAAAGATGGTGACCATCATGAATTTGGATAGTCACGATTTTTGCATATATCCAAGTATGTTCAATTAAGGATAGCACTCACTCTACACCATGCTTATTTAGTGCTTAACCATTTGTGTGCCATCTGATTATTCCACTTTAAGATAGTGTTCTTTTTTCAGCACCTCGAGCACCTACCAATTGGAGATTGGGCAAACTGCTTGGCCAAGGAGCCTTTGGCAGGGTCTACCTCTGTTATGATGTTGATACAGGAAGAGAATTGGCTGTTAAGCAAGTTCAGTTTGACCCTGATAGCCCTGAGACCAGCAAGGTAAAAATCAATGCACAAACTACTTTGTCATATTATAAGAAACATTTTTACTAAAAAAGTCAACATAAATACAGAAGAATCTTTTTCCTTACTACAAACAATTCGTAAAACAACTAGATAGTACTTTGTACTATGAATATTTCTTTTTTAGTATTTAAGTTATTTTCCTAGTCTGACATAGAGTTGCTTTAGCAAACTGTTCGGAACTGTTAAAAAAAAAAAAAGCTACTGGTTAGAGATGTTAAAATGTTTGTTCCTTGGGAAACAAAAATTTCAGAATGCAATCACTGATAATCCATGAAGTTAGAATTTTTTGCTTCTACAGTGTTGTAAAGACTTAACAGTGAATTTTGTCTTTTAGGAAGTAAATGCACTTGAGTGTGAAATTCAGTTGTTGAAAAACTTGCTGCATGAGCGAATTGTTCAGTATTATGGCTGTTTGAGGGATCCCCAGGAAAAAACACTTTCCATATTTATGGAATATATGCCAGGGGTAAGCTACTACGTCTTTTTAAAAGTAGACATTCTATGTAATAAAATTTTAGTTGAGGAAAAAAAGCGAAATTTTCATTATAAAATCTTAACCCTAGTTAAAGATATTTTGAAAGAGTTTTAAATTAGAGCTGGGTGTTATTTTGTATCCTCTTCAACTATCTTTGTATTTTTAAACTCATTAATGGAGAAATATGTTAAAGTAGGTTACAGACATCATAGGAAGTCTATGATATTTCCTTAAATGCCCTAAAAATATCCTTGTAATTGATTTATCCAAACCAGGTTCCAGGGTAGGACCACATGTTATATTATGTCTCTGAATTCTTTTTAACAATCAGTTTTTATTTATTCATGTGGCTTTCGTTGCTCTGAAACTTCATTGTATACACGATGCTGGGGTTTTCGTACTTGTGCATGCCAGGCAAGTGATGCAAGCTCTGTAACCCTTGAGCCACCGAGCCACTGCTCCAGTTCCCCAGTAGTCTATTTTTACATATAGATTTGACAGAACCAGGATAGTTTTCTTTTAACAGTCTCATCTCTCTAATTGCACTGTTATGAATTTTGTTTAATTTGTTCCTTATCTCTTTTTCCTGTTAGATCTAAAGTAAGTTTGATTGCAGGTCACACCTTTTAAATCTGATAGATCATTGATGAAACTGTGTACTTTATGTTACATCCCATCAGGAGACATACAGTTTGTAGTTATTTCACCATAGATATAAGAGTGATTGCTAGATTTGGGTGGGTGACATTCTGGTTTCTATATTGTAAAGTTTTTTTTTTTTTCCTGAAAACCAGAAAGTAATCTGAGGTGTAGCAATGGCACATATGAATATTCAGTTCCTTTCTAAACCTCCCGTTTTGTTGTTGTTGGTTTTCTTTTTTTTTTTTCCCTTAAGTTCTGGGTATTAAACCCAGAGTCTTGTTCATTCTTAAGCATGCTCTCTGCCACTGAGTTAGTTATACCCCCAGCCGTCGCTCCTGTTTTTAACACTGATTGATAGGCATCACTGATTTCGATAGGAATTATAAAATAATATTTGTGACCTCTTGTTATTCCTTGTTTTTGTTATTCTTTGTATCTGTAGAGGACATTTTAATACTAATAATTTTTAAGATGGTGGTTGGTATATTTATTTAAAAATACGTACAGTCTAAAAATTTAATGGATAACCTGTTAGAAAAAGGAGTTTGATTTATAGGTCTTTATGGATGTAGCTGATTAGAATTGTATATATGAGGTACAGGTTGCAGTGTGAGCTGATGGATCAGTAGAACTGTCAATAATAATGTTCTTAACCATCCTTGTTGTAACAGGAATAATGAATAATTCTTCATAGTGACGCTTGCTACTCAGTGATTATCTTTATTATTTCTTTTATGTTTTCAAAGATTCTATTTTCAGTGTAAGTTAGCTTTAAAATATCTTCTTCGGGGGTCTAGGAATGTGACTCAGTGGTAGAGTGCTTATCTGGCATGTGTGAGGTCCTGGATTCAGTCCCCAGAAAGAACTGCAAAAAAATAAGTATAATAAATTTTCTTTGATAGCTGTATTTCTGTGGTGTCTGCCTACAGTTCCCAGCTACTCAGAGGGTGGAAGGATTGCTTGAGCCCTGAAGTCCAGGGCAAACACACACGGACACATATGCACATGGAGTTTTTAGCTGGCACAGTTCTTAACCCATTCCGGTTGTACATGTTGCAGAAGTTAATTTTTCATAGTACGCAGGGGTAAACAGATATCATTGATGGAGCTTTTAACACCTGTCGGTCACTGTTCCAACTTCCAGAGGATCCATGTCTCCATCACCCTATAAGTATTTTTGTATCTCTTTGGAGAGCTCAGTTCTAGCAGAGTTGTTGTGTTTTATTACAAGTGGAGACATAGTAAATAGGTTATAAACAGATGGGCCACACTGGATTGTATATGTGAGTAGTAGGCTTTCCACATGTGTGTTTGAAAGTTTGGATTTGCATAATTGCACACTGCTGTATCTGCAGGGATCATTCATGAGTTGTGAAAACAGCACATGGCTAAGTCTGTAATATCTAAGGATCTATTTTATATGACAGAGTACATGGTTTTCCAAAACTGAAGGAAAGACAAATATTCGGAAATATTATTTTTTTTTTAAATTTGTCCTTTATAAGTAGCATTTATTTTCCTTTTTTAGAAGTGTTGGTAAGTAATCATAGTGTGCACTTTGGAATCACTAGGGAAGCTTTTTCAAAATTCAAATGTCTATGTCTCACCTCAGGCTGATTGAGCATTTTCAGAGAAAGGCACCTTTACTCTGGCCTAAATAACACATAAAAATTTTGAAATACACCTTTAATGTATTTTCTTGTTTCAAACTCTAGAGGATTGAGTGTGTATCATGAAAAATAAAAAAATATAATTTGTTCTGATTTTCTAATCATACCCTTTCTTTCTCCTGAGAAAAATCAGAAATGTCAATAAAACAACTGTTTTAAAAACAGGGTAAAGCTGGGTGCAATAGCATATACCTATAATCGGAGCAACTCGGGAGACTGAGGCAGGAGGATCACAAGTTTGAGCACAGCCTCAGCAACTTAGTGTGAGACCCTGGCTCAAAATAAAAAATAAAAATGGTCTGGGGATGAGGTGTGCTTAAGAATCCCTGGGTTCAATACTGGTGCCAATAACATAAAATTCAAGTAGAATACTTAGATGAGCGAGTAGGGAAAAACAAAAGCATATTCAGAGCAAAATAAATAAATAAAGCCAGATGAATGTACTGGAGAACTTTTAAAAGCAGGGTTGCAAGCAATAGGAGGTTGTTAGAATCAATATAGTCATAGAAACAAGGACATCAGTCAAAACATAATTTTAATAGCTTTTCTCAGCTATGACATTTACTCTTCCCCAGTTAGTAGGGAATGTAGATGACTTTTATAGCATATTATGTCTTCACTAAGTATTCCTTCCCTCCAACTACAGCTTCTCAGTCATGAACTTGAGGACCCTCTTAAAAATAAAGATTTAATAGCAATTTTCCTTTCAAACTATACCATTGTTTTATAGTTATTTAATATTTCTTTTATCCTAGGGTTCAATTAAGGACCAATTAAAAGCATATGGAGCTCTTACTGAGAATGTGACTAGGAAATATACCCGGCAGATTCTGGAGGGTGTACATTATTTGCACAGTAATATGATTGTCCATAGAGATATCAAAGGTAAGTAATGTCCTTTTTACCTTAAGTATACAGTTCTTTGTGAATGTGAATGAAATAAGTGATATAGTTAAAACATTTAAATTAATACATTTACTTCTAACATACCACAGGGAAAAAGTTCTGCTTTTCTCAAACTCTGTCAGTGTACTTAGAACAGTCCTTATTTATGTTCAGGTCTTCATGAATGAGTAGCACCACTATAAGGATTCATGGAATCAATAAAGGTAAAAAAAAAAAACGTGGAAACGATACCACATTTTCATGGATATTGCACAGGCATTAGAATGTGGTAGTTAAGCTGGGGTTGGTGGCACTCCCTTATAATCACAATGATTTGGGAGACTGAGGCAGGAGGATCTCAAGTTTGAGGCCAACTTCAGCAATTTAGCAAGAATGTGTCTCAAAACAAAAAAAATAGAAAGGGCTGGATATATAGCTCAGTGGTAAAGTGCCTCTTGGTTCAATCCCTGGTACCCTGCCCCAGTGAGAAAGACTGCAGTGGTTGAGAGTTGAGGTTGTATTACTAGGCAGCCTGATTCAAATTCTTTCACTGACTCTGTAACCTTGGAAAAGTTTCCTACTCTCTGCTTTAGCTTCTCTTCCATGAGAATTCTTTTTTTTTTTTTTTTCAATTTCCACACAAGTGTTTTATATAGAACATTAGACCCTCCATCACTGGCATATGCTACTGATGACCAGATTTACTTTAAAAAAAATTTTTTTTTAGCAGTGCATTATAGTTATACATATTGGAGAGATTTGTTGTTACACATTCTATGCATACATTATGACAATATAATTTGGTCCCATTTCTTCCCCAGCATGCCCCCCACTTCTCCCTCTTCTCAGTCTTTTCTTTACTGATCTTCCATTTTGTATTTATTTATACACATACATATAAGTAATTTTGAGTGTTTGTATAAGGATTAAATGAGTTTAATGATGTAATTATTGAACAGTGCCTGGTATCTAGAAAGCACTCAAAAAGTTAACTTCAGTGATGACATACTTGATGTTGAAATGATACTTGAAGTCAAAGGGAGGGATGTCATTACCTTGGGGTACAAAAGAGGCCTGAACTAAGTTTTGAGGAACTCCAATTCAGTTATGCTCACTTTTAAAACTAAGATGCTTCAGTGTTTTCAGGGATCAGGAATGCATATAAATGCATATAAATCACAAAAATTGGTAAGAATGTGTAAAATTTGAGAGTGCTTAAAACTATGGCAAAGCATATCTGGAAATCAGAGTCTGTAAGAACTGGGTTTGACCCACAATTTGAAAATCATTTCAGTCAATTGAATTAGTATAAATGTGTGTATATAAATACATTATTCACTGGTCTTCATGGTGTCTCAGCTCCTAGGCTTTTGCTTCCTCCTTATAATGTGTTCATATTCAGGCAAAGGAGAGCATTCATTCCTAACCAGTTTCTGCAATGGAGTAGATCTGTAGAATGCCTGAGCCAGATCACATGTACTAGAGTAGGGCTTACTAATGAACATGAGAGAATGAGGAAGATGGGCAGTGATCTACCTGTTCAGACAGACATCAGTTGCTAAGTACAAAATCTGATCACTTAACCTTATGGAGAAATTATTTGTTTAGAAATAATCTGTTTTTGGACTGGAGCGGTGTCTCAGCAGTTTCAGCACTTGCCTGGCAAGCGCGAGGACCCGGGTTCAAACCCCAGCACCACATGTACACAACTAAGTGTTGGAGCAACGAAGCCCATTTGAAAACTAGATAAAGTTGTTTCTCTTTCTCTGTCTCTCTCACTGTCCCACTTTCTTTAAAAAAAAAAAAAAAAAGAAAGAAAAAGAAATAATCTGTATTCAAGCCAGCTTCTCCTTGGCCTTTATAACAAGGGAAGGCAGAGAAACTGAGTATTCTGCCTGATCCACGGATCCTCTTCCACCTTTCCAGAAAGACTGATAAAGCACTCTGATCAGATGAGGAAGGTGGTAGCAAGAAGATTTTAAAACATTATAGGGCAAATAATATTGATAAGGGAGAAAAGTAAGAGGTAAAAGTGGATATGTAATAGGATCTCAAGTTTGTAAAATTTAAGTATGATCCAGAAGGAAAATTTCCATGTGATTAAATCTTTTTTTTTAATTAATTTTTTCTGAGACAGGATCTTGCTATGTTGCTTAAGGCCTAAGTTGCTAAGGCTGCCTTTGAACTTGCGATCCTCCTGCCTCAATCTCCCAAGCCACTGGGAACATAGGCATGTGCCCCCACGACTGGCTGATTGAATCTTATCTAATGGAGGGTTGGAGAGGTGGCTCAGCAGTAGAGCACTTACCTGGCATATGCAAGGACCCAGGTTCAATCCCCAGCACCACATGCACAACTAAGTGGAGGAAAAACAAAAACCAGATGAAAAAAATAAAGTTGACTCTCTCCTTCTCTCTCTCTCTCTTAAGAAAAAAGTCTTATCTAGTGGCAAAATAGTGATAGTTGCTTTCTTCTACATACTTTTTACTTGGCTGTATATCCCAGTTTTTATGATCAACTTTTAAATGGTAAGGGAAAAGAAAGATAGTTGATTGGTTATACGTTGTAACCCATGAGTTCATAATGAAACTTGGGGTAAAAATTAATTGATCCACTAGGCATGGTGGCACATACCTGTAATCCCACTACTCAGGAGGCTGAGGTAGGAGGGTCACAAATTTGAGGCAGCCTTGGGCAACTTTGTGAAATACTGTCTCAAAAATAAAAAGGACTAGATATTGGGTATGGTAGTACATGCCTATAATCCCAGCTCTGTGAGAGTCAGAGGCAGGAGGATTCCAAGATAGAGGCCAGCATGGGCAATTTAGCAAGATTCTGTTTCAGTTATTTATTTATTTTTGTTACCAGGGATTGAATCCAGAGGTACTTACTTAACCACTGAGCCTCATCCCCACCCCTTTTAATTTTTTATTTTGAGACAAGGCCTTTCTAATTTTCTGAGGCTGGCTTTGAATTTACAATCATCTTGCCTTAGCCTTCTGAGCCACTAGGACTACAGACATAGACTGCTGTGCCCAGCCTCTGTCTCAATTTTTTTTTTTTTCAGGGCTGAGGACTGAACTCGGGGCCTTGCACGTGCTGGGCAAAACGCTCTGCCACTGAACTAAATCCACAGCCCCTCTGTCTCAAATTTTTATAAAAAGGTCTAGGGATGTAGTTTAGTGGTGGGGTATCTCCTGAGGATGTATAAGGGTCTTGGCTCAATCCCAAGCACTAAAACAACAGCAACAACAACAAAAATACAAAAGGGAAGGGGCATGGGTGGGAAATAGAAAATAAAAAACAAGTGAGCTTAGAATACGAATCTTGGTTTTTGATACCATTCTCTCCTAAAAGGGCCAGGGCTTGTTGGAGACAAGGCTGATTCTGGAATTAGGGCAAGAGATATACAAGATGAGCCTAGGCATTCTTCTACTGCCAGAAAGTTAAAAAAAAAAAAGTGCTCAAAACAACCCAGAAAACAAAAACAATACGATTTCACCTCACGCCAGTCAGATTGGCAAAAATGAAGAAAATAAACAATAATAGATGCTGGAGGGGTTGTGGAGAGATAGGCACACTAGCACACTGTTGGTGGAGCTGCAGACTGGTACAGCCCCTCTGGAAAGTAGTGTGGAGAATCCTCAAAAAACTAGGGATGAGCCCACCATATGATCCAGCTATTCCTTTCCTGGGTATTTTTCCAGGGGATTTAGAATCAGCACATTACAGTAACACAGCAATATCTGTGTTCATAGCAGCTCAATTTACAATAGCTAAATTATGGAAACCATCCAGATGTCCCTCACTGGATGAATGGATCCAAAAACTGTGGTACATACATACCATGGAGTTCTACTCAGCAATTAGAAACAACGATATTGCAGCCTTTGAAGGTAAATGGATGGCTGTGGAAGA
>PVKS010035790.1:0-12663 GCA_004027875.1 Aplodontia rufa | reverse complement strand
CGCATGCCAGGCAAGCACCGTAACCGCTGAGCCACCGCTCCAGCCCCTGTCTGCCCTGTTTATGAGAAAAATCAACCACCTGCAGTCCGTGAGGGCTTGAGTCCTATTTCCACATATGGGCATCACAGCACCTCCCATCCAGCATTAGCTTTATTTTTATTTTTTTATTTTTTATTTTTTTTAAAGAGAAAAGGACAGTGAGAGAGAGAGAGAGAGACAGACAGAGAGAATCAATTTTTATTGAGTTTTTCACATGACTTTCGTTGCTCTGACACTTAGTTGTGTACGTGGATGCTGGGGTTTGAACCCGTGTACTTGCGCATGCCGGGTAAATGCTGCAACCACTGAGCCACCGCTGCAGCCCCTTTATTTTTATTTTTAGAGACAGAGAAAATAATTTTTTAGTTTTTCATGTGGCTTTCATTGCTCTGACAACACTTTGTTGTGTATGTGGTGCTGGGGTTCGAACCTGCATACTCGCACATGCCAGGCAAGCACTGTAAGGCTGAGCCACCGCTCCAGCCCCCCAGCATTAGCTTTAGGTCTGTTTGTAATAGAGCTTCCCCTCCTCCTCCTCCTCCTCCTCCTCCTCTGTGTGTGTGTGTGTGGGGGGGGTTAGTAAAAATATTTTGACAAAAATTCACTTAGAATTTCAACTGCTTTCATTTTCCATGGAAGTGGCAGTGAAATAGAAGTCATAAGAGAACAAAGACAGAAACTACTTTGAAAGTTAATATTGGAATACTCTGAATGATGATTATTTGTACTCTTTTCAATTTGTCTTTTTATTCCAAGTCAGGTACATTCACATGGATAAGGGGAACACTAAAAACTTGTATTTAAAATTTCTCCCCCCAGTTGAGAATCTGTCCTCATGCTTGCTGAGATTCAAGCAGCAGGACATACATCTTGTCTTTTGTAAGTATACCTTTAAAGAGAAGTTGCTGTCCTGAGGGGAGGGTCTTCTGTACTGGCACATTTAAACCTTATGAGAAAAGGCAGGAGTTTGGTAGTGGTCATAATTTAAAGTCAGAACTGAGTGTTCCAGATCCCCTAAGACCTTCTGTGGGCTATGTGACTGGCAGTGTGTGCCCCTGTTAGGGACTCTGGGTGCCAAGGGAATCCCTGCTGACTTGGTACATTTGCTCCTGTCCACTGTGGTCCTTGGTTAGAGGATGTAACTTAATCTCAATGACTGTGACTGTATCTCTTCCTGATAATTCCACCAGAAAGACTGTATAAGGAGGGGAAGCACAAGGGATAATTGCATAATGTGATGTCATTATTCCTCCACCTGAGTGGTCAGGCTGAGTCGGCAGAAGGGGTGGCAGTAGGGATTAAATTTGAAGCCAGTCCCTGCAGAGAACTGAGTGGTATCTGAGCAGACAGGGCCAAAGGTGACTAAAACAGGCATGAAAAAGTTCTTGAAAATGGGAAAATAATACTATTGTATCTTTTGTTGGCTTGAAATTCTTGGCATTTTAATTAGGCTATAAAAAGGGCCTTGGCAATGTCATAAGGCAAATTCTGGAAGCCTCAGGCTTTTAAACTTGAAGTAGCACAGTGAAGGACGGAACTCACACAGAATGTTCACGACATATTGCAGAAAGTGACAAAAGTTGATTAATTACTTATATTAAAACTAATTTGCAGTGAAGGTATTAGCATTCTGAAACCAGCCATTTCCTTCAGTGTGCTTCTTGTGGTTGGGAACCTGACTTTCCTCTTTTGTTCATTTCTTAAAGGAACCATCTTTCAATTTCCCTCTTTCTTGGATAACCTGTTTCTTCCATGGACTATAAATAATCTGAAATTCACTTATCTCATCAAGATTTCTCCCTGGATAAAGGTTCTTAAAACTCATTTTTGCCACTGAATTCTCTATCTTTGCATTGAAATATGAAATTATTAAAAAATAATTGGCTATAGCAAGTTCCTTTCTGACCTTGGGTAGGGTGTTTGCAAAAATTCTATTGAGTAGAATATGTTAAAAGATACCATCTCACATCAATTCCTCATTTCTTCCATTAAAATTTTAGTCAACTAATTGAACTTATTAAAATAGTTCTCAAAGCTGTGCTGGATACCAGCATGGTCTATTTCTAAAATTTCTCTTTTATAACTCTATAAATATAAATGCTCAAACTTTAAACATTTAAGGTATGTAAAGTATCATAATGTCTTATCTACAATAAATTTACAATTCAAAGTAGCCATTATTTTACCTCTTGATGAAGACATTTCTGTCTTGCCCCTGGTATGAGTGATGAGGCCGTGAGAATTTGCCGTCTCTAAGGCATTTGAGCTGTCTCGGGCACCAGAGCCCCATGAATGTGAAGCTCCAGGGGTTAGGAACTCTTTATCGCACTATTGTTTTTCTTTTCACTTTTTTTCTGTTTTTAAATTTTCGTTTGTTTCATTTTTGGTCTACTGGCTAACACTTATTGTATTCCATTGAGCAGAATTTCCCCAAATGTGTTCCATGTAATACTAATCCCAAAAGAGTCTCCAAAAAAGATGTGTGTCTACTCACCTAGTTTAGGAAGCACTACAGAGGGAAAATTAATAAGTGAGTTGAGTATTCTCTACTTAAACTCGAAAGCCAATCGTTATGCATGCGTGAGTGGTATTGATAAATAGTGACAGTTCTGATTTACCAAAGGACCCTCAGTGGTTACCATGCAGTGAATCCTTGCAGGTATGGAGCTCACCCCAGACTTCAAACACACCTTCTCACTGGGTCAGCCTTTCTCTTGGACCTCACAATTTCAGTCTCCGTAGACTCCAGCAAGGTTAAAAAAGCCCATTAGTCACTAATGGATGCTGTGGTGATCCTTACACATGTCTGCTGGCATGATGAAACGCTCTGAATGCTAAATTCAATCAGTGGTTCAGCATTAATGAAGAGATCCTACTTTTCACTTCAGGCAGGTTTTCAAGTACACATTTCTCAATGAGAGCAGCCTGGTCAGGAGGGAGACAGTGTTACACAATGATTTGGGGTCAGACTGAACACTATTACTGGCTGGGTTTGCATGGCTAGACTGACCCAGTGAGAAGGTACGTGTTTGAAGTCTGGGGTGAGCTTCATACCTACAAGGAGTCACTGCATCGTAACCACTGAGGGTCCTTTGGTAAATCAGAGCCGTCACTATTTGCCGTCAATTGCATGTGATCCTGGGAAGTCATACATTCTGTACTTTTTTGATTTATGTACCTGTAAAACAGTAATGATAATTGGACCTACTTTGTAGGGTCGTTGTGAAGGTCTAATGAGATATACTAACATTTGCATAGTAACTGAGTTGTAATTAGCAACAAATAAATTGCAGTATTGTCATCAGTATTATTACTACTATTATTTTCTCAGAAGTTGAGTTTGGAGTTAGCATTTGGTTGGTACTACTTTTTTTTTTAAGAGAGAGAGAGAGAGTGAGAGAGAAAGAGAATCAATTTTATTTATGTCTTCATCTGGATTTTGTTTTTTCAAAACTATGTTGTGTATGTGGTGCTGGGGTTCGAACCCAGGTCCTGACGCATGCCAGGCGAGTGCTCTACTGCTGAGCCACCACTCCAGCCTGGCTGGTGCTACTTTTGAGTGTGTTTATAACTGGATGTTTCTGGTGTCTTTGGGAGGGTGTATTACAGTCAATAGGCATAGGCTGTCTGGTAGTCTACACTTAGGCATCTGAATCCTAAGGAATTGACTTGGAAAGGATAGCACTTCCAAACTAGAAAAGACTGCAACAGGGACCAAATTATACTCTCGTTTTTCAGATGAAGATGTGTAGGTCCAGAGAAGTAAGGTAACTTTCCCAAAGCCTCATGGTTTGCTGCAGGTGGGACTGACAGAGAAACTAGGGCTCCTGTTTCCAGGTCTGCTACTACTCTTTCACTTCGTACTATGCTAGTGTCAGAGGCCTCACTAGACCTGGAGGATTCCTGGGAAATTTAGCTTTCCTGATGAAAGGATGTATGCATGAGTGACACAATTCTCTTCCTCCCCATGTGACGTGCAGAGCTGCAATCCTTACCTTGTAATCAGGAATCCTCAGGTATGAGGGAGAAGTCAAAAGAGTCACAGAGGAGCCAGCAAACCCCACCAGTAGTCACTTTCCTCAAGACATGAGAATCACAAACCTCTGTTTAAGCCTATGCTGGCTTTCTGTAATGGAAAGCATTTCTGAAAGAAACTCCCATGAAAGAATCAGTAAATGCTGGAAATGTATTAGTAAAAAAAATACATGATCCCATTTCAAAACGTTTGGCACAGAACTCTTCAGTTATTCAGTGTGATGACATGATTGCTACAGAGTGGAGACAAGGAGCTGAGGGAGACCAGCAAGGGCTTCCTAAAAGACAGGAACCTTGGGCTGATTCTGAACCAGGAATGAACAAGTGGATGTAGGTGTGGAGTGGGAAAGCTAAAGTAATCCATGGAGCTTGGAACAACATGTACAGACACGTGGCCTGTTCTGTAGCTATAGCAATTTTAAGTTATAAGTTGTGGGGAGGAAATCAGTAATAACGGTAGACAAGCCTGGAGAGGTTGAGAGGGACTAGATCTTAAGGAGCTTACTTTGCATGTGAAGAAATTTAGAATTAATCCTGTAGGTCAGTGGATCTGCACCTCAAGAATTACTATAGGCTTTACTGAAAGTTTCACAAGCCTCAGCCTGAAAATCTATGTGAAATCTACATGTTGAATCCTGATAATCTGTATTTTTGAAAAGTTTCATGGTGATGTTTGTTAAGAATTATAAAATGATAAGATAGTGAGATTTTGGATTTGGGAAATGACAAGACACCCTTTAGAAAAATGCAGTTGTATATATATTATATTTAATGCATGGAGTATAAGCTTGCTTTTTTAAAAAAAGTTTTTAATTGACACAGTAATTGTACGCATTTATTGGAGTACAGTGTGAAATTTCAATAATGTACATATCAGGTCAGGGTAACTGGCATATTCATTACTGTAGGTATATGATCATTTCTTTCCTGATCAAAGGATGTATGCATGAATGACACAATTCTCTTCCTCCCCTTCTGATGTGCAGAGCTGCAATCATTATCTTGTAATCAAAATCCTCTCTATTAGTTGTTTTAAAATATGCAATTAATCATTGTCATCCATGGTTTACCCTTTAGTGCTATAGGGCATTAGAAGTTAATCTTCCTACCTAATAGCTCTCCTATACTCCATAACATCCTTTCTCTGTCTTTCTTCCCCAAACCCTTCCTAGTCTCTCATTCACTATTCTATTCTCTACCTCTATGAGAACCTATAAGTGAGAGCATATAGTATTGGTCTTTCTGTGTTTTATATGATTTAACAGAGTCCTCCAGTTCCATCCATGTTGCTGTAAATGACAGAATTTCATTACTAAATGGCTGAATAATATTCCATTTAGTACATGTACCACATTTTCTTTATTCTCTCATCTGTCAGTGGATAAGTACTTAGGTTGACTCCATATCTCAGCTAGTTAACAGTGTTGCAATAAACAGTGTATCAATTTTTAAACACATACCACTTCTATATGACAAAATTGTTTTCAGTAATAATGCAATCAATATTATTTTTAAAGAAATTAGTCATTGAAAAATAGTTTTAATTTTAAAGATGCTCTTCAAATTGAAGAAAATATGTCATGTATGAACTTAAAATTTCAACTTACCAAACAATTTCCACTCTCTTCACAGTTTGAGGTAGTAAACACAAATTGAGACACTGAAGAGTCACACAGAATGACAAAATGAAAGTAACTCCAGTTCTGTGTAGTCATTTCTGCAGTCTGCTATCATTGCTTGCACTGAATCCACCACAGGCTGTCCTTGCTTTGCACAGTTCTAATGAACACGAAATTTTCAGAGTTCAGTAAAATAGTGTCAGTGTTTAAACAATAAGGTCCAAATTTCAGTTGCTGGTTCAGTTTATTAACTGTGATTAATTGCATGAAGTACAAATTTTGCCACCAGCTTGTCAGCTCACAAATCAGTACATAAGTAACTGATGTGCATCATGATTGGTTCTTCAGACGTCAGTCGGTGATTGATCACCCTGCCTCCGCTTTGCAGCTCAGGCACAGATAGTGCAATGTGTAGTTGTGCCCATGATGCCCACCAATAATTCACATGATATTTTACAAAAATGGAGAATCAAAGGAAGAAATTGGCCAACAAAGGTAAAAGTGCCACAAAAAAAAATAAAAGTGAAAGTACTGGGAATGAAATTCAAATCTAACATGAACAGAGTTACGGGAGCGAGCTGACCACGAGATTGCTGACACTGCTATCATTCGCGTCTTAATACACAGTCAGAAAACTGGTGAAGGTGAACTTACTGACATAAATGAGGAAAGTGGATGAAAAATGTAAAGATGTCCCTGAAAAGGTGACACCAGCCAAACTTCACATTAAGGGGACTCTTGGAGAAATTTCACAGTATTTGTTTAGGCCTGTGCTGCAAAAGATAAAATGCCAAAGATAAAATGCTGAAAGATAACCCCAACTTCAAAGCAAGTATGACAATTTGTCAAGATATAGGAAAAAATGCTCATTATATAAGGTAGGTTACAGGGTAAGAGGAGGAAAGCAAACACCATTCAGACAATTCCTGGTGGATTTCTTTTCTTTTCTTTTCTTTTTTAAAGAGAGAGAGAGAGGGAATTTTTATTTAGTTTTTCATGTGACTTTCGTTACTCCGAGACTTTGTTGTGTACGAGGTGCTGGGGTTTGAACTCCTATACTCACACGTGCCTGGCAAGCACCGTAACCACTGAGCCACTGCAGCCCCTAGATTTCTTTTCTTTTTCTTTCTTTCTTTTTTTGTTTTTAAGAGAGAAGGACAGTGAGAAAGAGAGAGAGAGTGAGAATCAATTTTTATTGAGTTTTTCACATGACTTTAGTTGCTCTGACACTTGGTTGTGTACATGGGTTGCTGGGGTTTGAACCCGTGTACTTGTGCATGCCGGGCAAGCACTGTAACCACTGAGCCACCACTCCAGCCCCTAGATTTCTTTTTTTAAATAAACAAAGCACCTTTAATGCACAATGTTTCTAATGTGTTAAATATACAAAATAAGTCTCAATTTTACTTTTTCACTTTCCTACTCATTTATAATTGGCATTATGAGAGTTCTTAAGGTTTCAACAAAAAAAGTTTGTTAGTTAGAGAAAACTCTTAACTTCTTGCCCATTGATATGAATTTTTTTGCAGTTTCCATTTGCACAGCCCATTTTACAGTTCTATAGTGTTGTGCGAACCACACTGCCCATATTTAAGAGCAGCAGTGTGCGATGACATTGGAGTTGGAGAGAAAAACTGCTCTTGAAGTGAGCGTGAACAGTGTTTGAATCATTACACACTTACTCATTAAAAACATTGAGGGTATCGACTGGATGACTGAATTCTCTGAGTTAATTTCCATGTAAACTGCTTATGAAAAGATGCAATTCAGTGTGCTAATTTGGGGCTCATGTAAATAATATTAAAACACAATAGTAATTACAGCAATTGTTTTTATTTTTATTTATTTATTTAATTTTTGAGAGAGGGACAGTGAGAGAGAGAAAAGAGAAACAAATTTTATTTAGTGTTTCACATGGCTTTAATTACTCAGCGATTTCATTGTATACATGGTGCTGGGATTTGAACTCATATACATCGTGCATGCAGGGCAGGCGCTGTGACCGCAGAACCACTGCTCCAGCTCCACAGCAATTGTTTAGAACTTGTACTGAGAATAAGTACTTTGTGGGGTGGAAGAGTAGTTTATCATTGACTTTGTTCAGGTTTAATAACTCATAGGTGTATTAAGAGGCAGACTAACATTTAGCCAGTTTTAGTAAGTATTGTTTGAAGTGCCCTGTGGATTTGCCCACCTTACAGCTTACACTCTGATGGACCACAGTGATGGCCCTGCCCTTGGCATGCCCCTGGAAACATCACGGAAAGGTGACATGGTGGAAGGGTATGGAGACTGCAGCGAGGCACAGTCAGACGTGTGCATGAGGAAAGCTGAGAAACTGAGGGTGAGGACAGGAGTGAAGGTGGTCAGGATGGATATCAGCCTGTTCTAGGCTACTACTGGTCTTTGTCACGGTGACCAAGTTTGATTCCTGACTGAGGAGATAACAACTACCTCGTAGAATTTCTGCCACAACTCGGATTCCTCCTTCTGTATAGCTCCTCAATATCCCTTGCACTTACCTGTGAACTTGCTGATTGTCCTTCAACCTAGCTCTGACCTTCTGGCTTTTCCCTATCTGCATGTAACCCTCAGAGAGGTTTTGCCATGTCCTCACCTGGGTTACACAGTCTAAAAACTGTAGCCTAATCTAAAACTTGTAAGTGAAAGAAAAGTATTCCATTATATTTAATATTCAAAATCTTCCAATTATTTGTTTGGTGCATTAAAATTGTACATAATGATGGGATTTGTTGTGACATATTCATATTTGCACACAATATAATAATATAATTTGGTTAATATCCTCTCCCTAGCATTTCCTGCCCCTCCTCCTGTCCCCTGACTTCTGCTGATCATCCTTTGAGATTTTTGTTTACATTTATTTATTTATGTGTTTTTTTTTTTACTGTTCCTGTTTATATTGGGTGTGTGGGAATTACTTAATTTCCCAGGGGTGCAAAATATATTTTTCTTTTTCCTTAATTTCCCAGGGGTGCAAAATATATTTTTCTTTTTCCCTGTTAGCCCTCTCTTTTTTCCTTACCTTCCTTTCCTGCCCCATACCTTCTGCTTTCACTACTCTGTTAGACTTCCTTTACTTCTATTAATTTGTATTTGAATGGTTCTTTATGAAATCTTACCCCTCCATCTCCTTTTCCTTTGTATTACTCTAGCTTCCACAAATCAGAGAAAGTATTTCTGAGTTTGGCTAATTTTGCTTACAGGGATAGTCTCCATTTCTATCCCTTTGCTAGCAAATGCCATAATTTCATTCTTTCTAATAGCTAAGTAGAACTCCACTGTATATATATTCCACAATTTCTTTTTTTTCTTTTGTTCTTTTTTTATTTTATTTTTTTTAAGAAAGAGGGGACAGTGAGAGAGAGAGAGAGAAAGAGTTCTCTGAGACTTTGTTGTGTACCTGGTGCTGGGGTTTGAACTCACGTACTCTCACATGGCAGGCAAGTGCAGTAACCGCTGAGCCACCACTCCAGCCCTATACCACAATTTCCTAATCTACTCATCTAACAATAGGCAGCTGGGTTGATTCCATAATTTAGCAATTGTGAATTGTGGTGCTATAGGCATTGATGTGGCTATGTCCCTGTAGTGTGATGATTTTAGATCCTTTGGGAAGATCCCCAGGGTAGAATACTGGATCATAATGGTGGTTCCATCCCTAGTTTTTTGAAGAATCTCCATACTGCTTTCCAGTGTGTTGAAGTAGTTTGCAGTCCCACCAACAATGTAGAAGTATTCCTTTCTCTCTACAACCTTGCTAGCATTTATTATTGCTTGTGATCTTGATCTTTGCCCTTCTAACTGGAGTGTTATAAAATCTTAATTTTTTTTTTAAAGAGAGAGAGACAGTGAGAGAGAGAAAGAGAGAATCAATTTTATTGTTTTTCATGTGGCTTTCATTGCTCTGACTCTTCATTGTTTGAATCCGTATGCTTGCACACGCCAGGAAAGTGCCTTAACCCCTGAGTCACTGCTCCAGCCCCTTAATTAGTTTTAATCTGCATTTCCTTCTTGCTAGAGATGTCAAACATTTTTTCATATATTTATTGGCTATTTGAGTTTCTTCTATTGAGAAATTTCTGTTTTGTTCTTTTGCCCATTTATTGATTGGGTTATTTGCTTATTTTTTTTTTTTAAGAGAGAGGAACAGTGAGAGAGAGAGAATCAATTTTGCTTAGTTTTTCATGTGGCTTTTGTCACTCTGACACTGTTGTATACATGATAGTGGGGTTTGAACCTGTGTTCCTGCGCATATGAGGTGAGCTCGGAAACTGCTGAGCCACCTCTGAGCCACTGTTGAGCTGCTTCTCCAGCCCCTCTTCACAGTCTTAATCATTTCTTTAGCCATACAGAAGCTTTTTAGTTCAGCGACATCCCACTTATTGATTCTTAGTTTTATTTCTTATGCTTTGGAGGTCTTATTAAGGAAGTCATTGCTAGTTCCTATGTGACTATGGAGTGTTGACCCTATATTTTCTTCTAGCAGTTGTAAGGTTTCTGGTCTGATTCCTAAGTCTTTAATCCATTTTGATTTGAGTTTTGCACAGGGTGACATATAAAGATCTAATTTCCTTTTCTACCTAAGGCTATCGGGTTTCCCAGCACCATTTGTTGAAAAGGCTGTGCTTTCTCCAAGATATATTTTTGCCTCCTTTGTCAAATACCAGAAGGCTACAGGTTTGTGGATTGTCTCTGTGTCTTCTGTTCTATTCCATTGGTCTTCATGTCTATTTTGATTCCAATACCATGCTGTTTTTTGTTATTACAGCTAGTATTGGTATCAAATAATTTTATTAGTACAATTTCAGATCAAGTATTGTGATGTCTCCTGGTTCACTTTTCTTGTTTAATAGTGCCTTTTGGACATTCTGGTCCCTTATTTTTCCAAATGAATTGAAGAATTGTTTTTTCTAAAAATGTGAAGAATGTCATTGGTATTTTGATGGGGATTGCATTAAATCTGTATAGTGCTTTTGGTAGTATGACCATTTTACAAAATTAATTCTGCCTATCCAAGAACATGGAATGTCTTTCCATCTTCTAAGGGCTTCTTCAATTTCTTTCTTTTTCATTGTAGAGCTATTTTACCTCTTAAGTTAGATTAATTCTTAACTATTTTATTTATTTATTTATTTATTGAGGGTATTATGAATGGGAAAGTTTTCCTGATTTAGTCCTTGGCTGATTAACTGTTGGAGTATAGGAAAACTTTTGATTTATGGGTGTTGATCTTGTATCCTACAACTTTTCTAAATTTGTTTATAAGTTCTAGAAGTCTTCCGATAGAGTTTTTTTTTAATATTCTAGATATAGAATCATATTTTCAGCAAACAGAGACAGTTTAACTTTTTCTTTTCCTGTTTGTATCTATTTGATTTGATCTCCTTGCCTTGCCTGATTGCTCTGGCTAATGTTTTGAGGACTATATTTAACAGGAGGAGTAAGAGTAGACAGCCTTGTCTTGTTCCTGAATTTACTGGAAATACTTTCAGGTTATCTGCATTTAGTATAATGTTGGCGATTGGTTTGTCGTAAATGGCCTTTACAATGTTAAGGTAAGTTCTTTTGATCCCCAGCTTCTTCAGTGTTTTTAACTGAATGGGCCTTTTGCTATGTACATTGAGGAGCTCAAAGTTCCTTTCAACTTTGTGGATTAACTTAAGAAAGAGTGGTGCTAGTTCTTCTATAAAAGTCTGGTAGAACTTGGCTAAGAATCTGTCCAGTCCTGGGCTTTTCTTTTTTGGAAAGCTTTTAATTGCTGTTTCAAATCAATATGATATTGGTCTGTTTAGGATTTCTATATCTTCTCATTCAGTTTGGGTGGGTCATAAGTGTCTAGAAATTTGTCTATGTTTTCCAGATTTTATTGTTTATTGGAGTATAAATTTTAAAAGTAGGTTCTGATAATTCTCTGGATTTCAATGGGGGTCTGTGGTCATATTTTCCTTTCATTTCTGATTTTGTTGCTTTGCTTCAACTCATTTGTTCTTTTGATTAAGTTGGCTAAGTTGCAAAATCTCCCAGTTTTTGAAGTCAGGGCTTGGCAATTTTATTTATCTTTTCAAAGAACCAACTCTTTGTTTCATTGATTCTTTATTTATTTTTTTTAATTCTCAATTTCATTGATTTCAGCTCTTATCTTTATTGTTTCCTGTCTTTTACTAGTTTGGGGGTTGTTTTGTTCTTTTTCAAAGGATGGAGCATAAGTTTATTTATTTGGGATCTCTCTAATTTTTTGTAAAGGAATCTCTCTAATTTTTTAATGTAGGCACTCAGTGCTATAAATTTTCCTCTTAGAAATGCTTTTACACTGCCCCAGAGATTTTGATGTTGTCTTTGTTCTCATTCATTTCTAAGAATTTTTTTGATTTCTGTTCTCATTTATTCTTTGATCCATTTTTTTCATTCACAAGAGTATTGTTCAATCTCCATGTGCTTATATGAATTTCTGTTAATTTTCTTGCTGTTGATTTCTAGTTTCATTCCATTATAATCTGATAAAATGGAAGGGATTATATCAATTATTTAGTATTTGCTAAGATTTTCTTTATGGCCTATAATATGATCTATTTTGGAAAAAGTTCCATGTGCAGATGAGAAGAAGGTAATTTCAGCTGTTTTAAGATGAAATATTCTGCAGATGTCTGTTAAGTCCAGTTGCAAAATCTGCCAATTTTTAAAGTCAGGATTTTGCCCTCTCCTCTGCCCTGAGATGCATTTTCCCCTGAGATGGCTGCCTATCAGGACAGTATTGCAGAGCAACCTTTTCTAAATTTGATTCTTCCATCACACCAAGGACATATATTTTGGCTGTGTATCTGAATGTCTTGGAAAAAAGTCCAACAACAACAGCAAAACCCTGCATTATAATAATATAATTATGACAGAAGTTACAAATTGAAGGTCTGCTGAAGGACTGCATGCTAAATTCACATCCAGATGTATT
>PVKS010035789.1:0-19827 GCA_004027875.1 Aplodontia rufa | reverse complement strand
CCCCCTCCGTACACCTCCAAGTATCCTAGGGAGCCATCCCCCTATTACTCTGAGAGTCATTCAATTTGAAGTATTGTTAGGTTAGCCATCTACCCTACTGCTTCCCCATATATTCTAGCATCCACAGATGAGAGAAACCATTCGGCCCTTGAGTCTCTGGGATTGGGATACTTCACTAAGCATAATTCTTTCCATCTCCATCCATTTGATATCAAAAGCCATAATATCGTCTTCTCTAATGGCTGAATAATATTCCATTGTATATATGTACCAAAGTTTTTGTATCTACTCGTCGAGTGAGGGGCATCTGGGTTGGTTCCATAGTCTAGCTATAGTAAATTGAGCTGCTATAAACATTGAGGAAGCCACATCACTATAATATGCTGATTCTAACTCTTTTGGGAAAATACCCAGAAGTGGGATAGCTGGGTTGTAACGTGGTTCTATCCTTAATTTTTTGAGGATTCTCCACACTACTTTCCATAGTGGCTGAACCAGCTTGCAGTCCCACCAGCAGTGTAACAGTGTTCCTCTTTTCCCACAGCCCCTCCAGCATCTGTCATCGTTTGTATTCTTCATTTTTGCCACTCTAACAGGAGAGAGGTGGTATCTCACTGAAGTTTTGATTTGCATTTCCCTTATAGCTAATGATGTAGAGCATTTTCTCATATATTTATGGGCTTTCTGGACTTCCACTGGAGAGAAGTTCCTTTTTAGTTCTTTAGCCCATTTATTGATTGGATTATTTGTGAGTTTGGACTTTAGTTTCTTTATTTCCCTGTATATTCTGCATATTAGCCCTCTGTCCAAGGTGTAGCAGGCAAAAGTTTTCTCCCAATCTGTAGGTTCTCTCGTGATGCTCTTGACTAGATCTTTGGCTGTGCAGAAACTTTTTAGTTTAATTGCATCCCATTCATTTATTCTGAATTCAGCAGTATTGTCAGATACAAAATCAGTGTTAAAAAAAATCAATAACTTTCCTAGGATACTTGGAGGTGTAGGCTGGGGGACAGGGTGGAGGGAGGGCTCAGGAAAATCACCTAGGAGACTGGAGGATGAGAATATAGGGGAATCATCTCAGACATGCCATTAGCCCTGGATAACTAAGTATATATACATTTGTTCTCGAATGTTTGATAATGTTTACCCCTCAATTGTAACTCTATATCATCAAATTAAAAAAATCAATAACTTTTCTGTCTACAAACAATGAACTATCAAAAAAAGAATAAAATAATCCCATTTAATCCCATTTGCAATAGCTACAGAGAAATGCTTAGTAACAAATTTAAGCAAGCAGGCAAAAAATATGCACCATGAAAGCTATAAAACACTGATGAAAGAAATTGAAAGAGACATAATTAACTAGAAAGGCATCTCATATTCATGGACTGGAAGAATTAATATTGTAAAAAATGTCCATTCTACGCGAGGTAATCTACAAATTCGGTGCAATCCCATTAAAATCCCAATGATATTGTTTTCACAGAAATAGAAAATACAGTCTTTAATTTCATACGTTACCCCCCACAAAATCCAGCATGGTCAAAGAATCTTGAAGAAAAGAACACAGTAGGACGCATCATACTACTTGGTTTCAAAATATACTGCAAAGCTCTAGTAATCATTGTATTAGACACATAGATCAGGGTAACAAAAATAGACATCCCTGAAATAAACCCATGCACTCAAGATTATGTGATTTTCAACAAAGATGCCAAGAATACACAATAGGGAAACATCAGATTTTTTAATAAACAGCATTGGAAAAACTGAATATATTTAGGAGAATAAAAGTAGACCCTCTCACAACATATTAGAAAATCAATGCAAAATGTATTACAGACTTAAGTACAAAACTTGAAAGCTATAAGATTACTACAAGAAAAAAAGGGAGGAACATTCCATGATCGGTATGGGCAAAATTATTATTATTATTATTATTATTATTATTATTATTACTACAAATAGGCAACAAAAGCAAAAATAGACAACGGGAGTGAATTAAACTAAAATTTTTCTGATAGCAAAAAACTAATAGAACAAAGAGAAAACCTATGACATTGGAGAAAATATTTGCATCTGATATCACCTCACACCTGTTAGAAGGAGTATTATTAAAAAGATGAAGGATAATATGTGTTGGAAAGTATTTGGAGTAGAAGGGACTCTTAAAACATTGTGCTGGGAATGTAATTTTTACAGCCATTATGGAAAACAGTATGGAAGTTACTCAAAAATTTAAAAATTAGACTACCATATGATTAAGCAATCCTACTAAAGGGTATGTATTCAAAGAAAAATGAAATCTTATGATTATGAGATATCTGCATTTCATGTTCATTGTAGCACTATTCGGAGCAGTCAAAATATGTAATTAACTTAAATATCCTTCAACAAATGAATAAATAAAGTATATATATATATACACACACACACACACACACACACACACACACACACACACACAATGGAATACTATTCAGTCTTTATAAAGGAAATCCCATTATTTGCAACATCCTAGATGAAACTGGAAGACATGTAAATTGATATAAGCCAAGCTCAGAAAGACAAATATTACATATCTCACTTCAATGTAGTATCTAAAAATGTTGAATTCACAGAAGTAGTGAGTAGAATGATGGTTACTAGGACTAATGGGGTAGTGGTTAGGAAGATGTAGGTCAGAGGATAAGTAAGGATAAGGAATGAGTCCAAGACATCTATTATACAATGTGATGACCATAGTTATCATTCAGTATATACTAAAAACTTGGTAAAACAGATTTTAAGTGCTCTCACTATAAAAAACATAAGTATCTTTTATTTTAAAAAGAATTTATTAAGTACTTAGTGTTTGCAAGTTTTTCTGACGTCATATGTAAGTGACTGAATCACAGGGGTTTGGCCCTTAAAGTCTATCCCACGCACACAGAAAACATCAGTGTTTTATAGTGTCAACAAATATGTGCTGAATGACAGGGAAAGTGGAAAAAGCCTGTGCAAAATTTTAATGCATTTTCATTATTTTTTCATTAATAAAACTTACATTATAAATCAAAAGGGCAGGGGGAGAAGGATGGGAACTGGAATTTGGCCTGAAGCAGTTTGCAATCAGAAGGCAATACAAGGCATTGGGGAGGCAGGTGTATCCTCAGGGAATGTGCCAGCGCCCATGTCCGCAGACACCAGGAGAAGGAGGGCCCATTCCATGTGGACACCAAGACTTCTTCCTCAGGGTTGCACTAAAATGTTTGAGGAACATCTGCTTTCCGTTTTCTTTCTGAAGTCTTTGAAGTCGTCTTGGCCTTTTGGGTCTTATGACCCAATCTTTCCAGGACAAAGGAGACAAATTCCCATTAGGGAAAATAAAATCAGATGATTACTAGGGGAAATTGCCTAGCTTATAATCTGTTTGCAGCTTTTTTCTTGCCTACATTAGGGAAATTGATGGTAAAATGTACTCTCTTTTCTCTGGGAACTTCAGAAGACATTTGTTTATAAGATCTCACATAAGACAGAAATGCAAAACAGAACTGCAAGATGAGGGGCTCCATCTAGAAAAACTGATCAACCATTATGTGGTAAGAACTTAGGACAAGCTCAACACAACTCAAGCTCCACGTGACAGTCCCAATAGCAGTGCTACATATGCACAGCTGCTCATCTTGAAGGACTTCACAGTTTGGTTAAAGAGACTGAAAGCACTCATATGAAGCATCTGGAGGACTGTGATTATAAATGGCAAAGTGGGCATTGCCACCTACAGGGGTTTACAGAGAGGAGAGGGAGTGAGAACTGGCAGCCAGGACGGGCTCTGGGAGGGAAGTGGAGATGCAGGTGCAGGAGTGTGTTCAGAGTATGTGGTGGGGTGGATGGATTGGAAGAGTGGGCACTAGGAAACGAGGGCTCAGGGCTCTCCCACGGTGTGCAAAGTCAAGGGAACTTCCTTTGGCATTGACTGTACAGTCCAATCTCTTCTTTTCTTGGCGGAATTGCCAATTGACCCAAGTACATTGTTGCAGGGTAGTGTGTCCTTCTAAACACTGGGACAGTTTGGATAAGATAAATTCACTTTAGTTAGCTTCTGAATTGGTTATAAAATGTGCTAAGGTCCAAAGAAAATGAAATAAAACTAAGGTTATGACCCTGTTGAAGAAAGATGTCCAAGTCCCTTAGGGTATTTCCTTGATGTTTGTACAGTAGCCTTCCAGGAAAAGACACTGACTTGTCAATTTTATTCTTCCTGCTTTTTATGGACCTGAGAAATTTTCTTAAAGGCAATATATAATTTCTTGACATCATGTTTGAAGACACATCTTAATAAATCTGTGTAATGTCTTTTTTTTTCTCCTCTAGCTTCCCATCTATTTGAGAATGCTCACTGCTCCATCTTTTCCACAGCAAATGTTTTGGTGGAGAGGGGAGAGACTGTATTCAGCCAACTGTATTCAACTCCTGGGAAAATTATCAAATTCTTTATTCAGAGGGAGAGAATGATTTTCTTAGGATTAAAAACAGGGTCTCTTCCTTGAATGTGGCAAAATTCTGCAGATTGATTAACTCCAGTTGGAACAAATGCAGTATTTTGTATCTTCATCTCCTCCTTAACCCACTTGCCCCCAATCTGGACCCTTCCCCCACAAAGCACACAGAGCTTCTCACTTCCATATTCCTAAGCAACATCCTGCAGGATGTGGGGCTCCATCTAGAAGCATCACTTCATTTCCACTCTCTGCAAAAGTACCTCTGTGACCATAGGATCCATGCTACTTTGAAAAATACCTGATTATTTAATAGAGACATTCAATTGTTTTCAATTTAAAGAAAATATTAACCTAAGGCACTGGGTTGGTGAAGTCTTTCCTTTTTTCTTCCCTCTCTTCCTTCTTTCCTTTCTTTCCTTCCATCTACTCTGTCCTAGAAAGAATTTCAGGACAATGGCTAGAAACTGTACTGGTATCTTCCTCCTTTTGCATTTGCTTCCTCTTGGTTTTGATTTCTTCATTTTATGGTGTGTCTGGGAATCCAGGGCCTCCTGTACACTAACTAGCAAGTGGGCTGTCCCTGAGCTACACCCTAGTGCCTTTCTACTGATTGAACACTCAACATGTATCAGCCACTCTGTTAAGCTCTGGGGTGCACAAATGAAGGTGGCACAGAGGCACAGTGTCTTGTCCTGAGATCTCACAGAGTACACACACACACTCTTCTTCTGGATTGAGTCAGGATGCCAAATTGTGAAAACTGCTTTCTAGTAGTTGAGGGAAAGGTCTGTGTGTTCTTTCCTGAGAAGGAGGGATCTTAAGCAAGATCCTTTTATTGGCCTCTTTCACTGGGGAAGTGTTGAAAGAGAACTACAATTATAGCTCAAAGGAGTCAATGCTGAATGCTGGTTCTACTATCCTAAAGCAGAAAATCAGTTGTAGAAAGTCTGTCGAGACAGCCTCAGGAGGGACCTGAGGCCAATGCGACAGACCTTGCACTGACACCTGAGGGGTTCCAGGGCTTCTGCCTTTGTTCCTGGCTAGCCATGGGCTTTGTCTGCTCTTGCCCTTCCTGGTGTGGGCAGTTCCTTTCGATAATGAACACTGATGGTGGGGTGGGGAGACTAAGAAAAAAAGAGTATAGGAAAGTGAGAGCTTTCTGCACCAGGCTTTCCCCCACCCAAATAAGAAGGGAAACATGGCCTCTGGCTCCCCTCTGGCTTCATGCAATGCCCTGAATGGTACTTTTTCCAGTTGTCTCTTTCAAAAGAGGTTCTCGGAGTTCACAGATGAATTTCACTGTACGATAAATGACAGAATCCAAGGAAAGGCAATTTAATTCCCTGAAACTCTGCACTGTCATCATGTAGTCTCCCTCCTTCCTTTCTCCCCTTCTCCAGCCCCACATACCATGCTGCACACTTTGACTTTTGAGTTGCACTGCTTGGAACACCATCATCTCACTCCCTTCTCTAACACTTCTCATCTTCCCAGGCTCAGCTGAGTTCTTTTCTGTGTATCCCCCACCTCCCCATCATATCACTAAAGGTCACTGATTTTTATTTCATGACTCTCATCATCAAGGAAGTTTGCATTTTTTAAAAGAATCCTCAGAGTTGTACAATTGCTTTGCATGTGTTTAATTTGTTTTCCAAACTGCACAGAAAGGACTAAGCTGCGGAATTCTTTTATGCATACGGTACACAGCACTAGGGCTCTAACTGGACCCTATAGATTCCTTCTCTATTGACTCTGTAGTGGCCCGCACCATCAGATAATTAGAATCAGTGGAGAAGTGGCACATCAGGTCTGAGGGAAGCTGCAGCAATAACCAGGTGGGTTAGAAAGAGCCACTTTCTAACTGAGTGCATGTCACAGCTTGCTTACAGGTGTTTTGATGAAATTTCCATTTGATGAGATTGCTAAGGAAAGAAGTCTTACCTAGAGAGTCAGAAGGACAAACAAGGATGATCTTCAAGGTTCCTAATCAGAGACAGGCTGCCAGCACCATGCTGTTCAGCTCTTGGCTGGCCCATTCCATTCTTTGCCTTCTTCAATTCTGCTATCTATAATACTTTGCATGGACGCATGATGTCAGTGTGCTTCACTTGCATGGAGGCTGGAAAACTTTGCAGACAAATGCAGCATGTTTTCCATCCTTAAAAGTCCATAACATATTTGTGATCTTACTGGAATTCCCTGGACCCATCTGAGACAGGAAATGAGGGTTTTTAGGGTAATTAGTGTACCACAATATTGTTTTTGATCATGAGACTCTCTCTTGCCTCAAGGATCAGAAACATGCAAACAGCCACCCAAGCAGGCTCACATCCGGAGAATTAGAGCTGTTGTTGTGATTTATCTTTAGAAATGCATTAAGCTGAGGGTGTGACATGTGGGAAAACATTGCCTTTTCAACAAGAAAGAAAACCATCACTGGCGAGGGTAGGATGGATATTCTACAAAGCTCTCATTTCTTAACCAACCACAGGGAGCATAAGGGTTGAGATATCAAAAGTCGTACTCACCGAAGCATGGCCAGGAAGAGGAGTTCTCCAGAATCTGTAACCGGACATGGGGCTTTCTGTTACAGCACCTGCAAGCAGTTTCATTCAGTCAGACTAGATAAAATCCTGGTCTCAGGCAAAAATTCCAAAAAAAAAAGTCCCTTAGAATAGTAAAAATGATACCAACTAATTGAGTGAGGAGTATGTGCTAGGTGCTGGCCTTTGAGCTTTACACATTCTTGCTCACTTAGTTTCCCCAGAGGCCCTTCGAGAGAGTCACTAGTATCACCTATATTCTACAGATAATGGAAGCACAGAGTGGACAAGTAACCCATCTAAGGACACGTAGCTTATTAAGTGAAAGAGGTAGGCTTTAAGCTCCAAAGTCTGCTCAAGCAAATGAAATAAAGATCGGACCCAGGCTTCTATAGCATGGAATCTGGGCCTTTATCCACAGGACCTTGTGCAGTACTTGACTGAAAGCAGTTTAATAATACATGTCTCATGGCTGGTTGTTTGGATCAGTAACCCATGGTATAGTGGCCAGGGCCGGTGCCCTTGCTGTGCTCTTCTGCTCTGGTGATATTTATACTTAGGAAGGCAGGAAATTTAAGATTCCATGATATGAGGCTCCTAGATGACTTTAAAGGGTAGTGAGGCCTTTATTTACCTCTCTGTATTTCCTATGCTAAGCTGAGATGGACAGGAGCTATACTATCAGGCCAAATCGAAGCAAGTTTTCTGATGAAAAAGCATTAGTTTCAGAGATTTTTTCATATAAGATCCCAAGAAGGTGCTCTGATAGTGAGGACTCCTTTTCAATTTTTTTGTCCTTTTCTACTTAATTTATTCTTTTCTCTTATCTTTTCTCTTCCCTTTACTTTTCATTTATTTTGTTACACCAGTTACTTTAAGTGTGCTGAAAATGCTGTCATACCTACATCTTTTTTAGCCATCAAGTTTAACTTAGGGGTTGTGTGATGCACACAGACAAAATCTCTAGGGAAGTGTCAAGTCACACACCAACAAATCACAAACCCAATCTAACTCCTAGACCAGCTGAACTTAGATGGAACCAGATGGAGAAAACCATCATGTACAAAACTTCTCTGGCCTGTAAACTGCTGCTATCTGAGCAGACCTCAAGGCAGAAAAAGCAGGCTAGATATACACAGACAAGGCGACTGGATGACTGGACTATTGTAGAGGATGTGTCTTTTGAGTTTCAGAGATTGCCTATGACTCACATCCTCATGCACAGGATATTTCCCATGTCAGAATACAGAGCTCATAATAAAATACCCAAACATTGTGAAACACTGGTCTGACTTCTGGATGGCATAACATGCAACAAACTGCAGTGCTTAAGGCCTCAACACTGTGTCTAAAACACACTAAAAAGGCCTAGTTGGACAGACACACTTCCTCTTGTTTACACTGTTTGGAAGATTGTCTCTTGGCTCCAGGACTCTCTTAAAAGTGCTCCGATTCCAGGATCACAAGTATTCCAAATAGCCAAATATAGTGCATTTCATTGGCTTTGCATCGCTTGACCTCTTTGTGGTAGTCCATGTCAACGAGCACCTTCTCCTCAACAGCTCAACTTCTGGGCTGTTACTCTCAGAATTCCTCTCACACCTTCCCAGTATCTCCTTCCCAGTCCCATCACAGTCCCAGTTTCTGCTTTGATCTTCTCTTCTCACTCCCTGGGTAATCTCTTCCATTCCCAAAGTTTCTGGTGTTATCCTCATAGTGCTAATTTTCAAATTTGAATTTCTCAGATCTTAGTCCTAAGCATCAGAACTAAAACAACTAACTGCTGCCTGGACATCTCTACGTGCATGTGCTACAGAAATCTTGCAGTTTTCCTGAAGGAAGTTACCTTTCCCACCCCAATATTTCTCTCCTCTTAAATTCCTTCTTTTGGCTAAGTAAAAAAGAAAGAAAGAAAGAAACAAACAAACAAAACCAACAAGCAAACAAAAAAAAATGCACACACACAAATCATTTAGCCTAAAACATTATGTAAGAATTATCCCTAAATCCTTCCTCCCCCTCGTACTTCTTACTCAGTCCTCTCTTAATTTCTTATTCATGCCCAATACTGTTGCCTTTGTTCAGACTTTATGGCCTCTTCTGGATTATTATGCTAGCTTTATAACTTGGCTCACCATTGGTCCCTCCCTTACTCCTGCCCATTCTTCATACTGTTCCCAGCATATGCTTCTTAAAACATGAATTTATTCGCTGCTTCAAACTTGTCAAGTACTCCTTCATCGTCCAGATAATGAAGTCCAAAGTACTCAACATAATTTAAAACTCATATG
The DNA here is from genome assembly GCA_004027875.1 of Aplodontia rufa. NCBI lineage: Eukaryota > Metazoa > Chordata > Mammalia > Rodentia > Aplodontiidae > Aplodontia > Aplodontia rufa. Next base: position 10,506 of record PVKS010035789.1, on the reverse strand, counting down.
ACCTTTTTGGTCACAGTAATGGGAATTCAATTCCAAGTGACTCAAGTAGACCCCAGGTAACTTCATTGTCCAGGAATTGCTCAAAAACTTCCACGACAGGGCTCAAGTGAAATCACCAAGGTTCCATCTTTCTTTTACTCTTGCTCTTTCTCAATCCATTCCTGGATCATACTTTCCTTTGTGTGTTTGCTTGATGTGCAAACAAATTTTAGACAGCCAAGGAAGGTAACTACAACTTCATGATCCATGAAGTTCAAGATTCCAAAGGATTCCACATCACATCTTAAGAAAGGCTCTGATTGGTCTCATTTAGGCCATGTGCCTTGAACTAATCACTGTGGTAGGGGGATATTGTCCTGGACTGGGCAGCTTGAGTCAATGTCTACCTCTAGGAGGTTCCCATGAAGGACAATCCAACTGAGTAGGGAAATGAGATTCTCCAAAGAAAATTAGGGTTAAATTATCATTTCAAGTGGAAAGGGATTTAGAGCAGATAAAAACACTTAAGTCCACCAGACTTGGCCTACACATCTCATCATAATCTCATCTACTCTCTGTCTTCCCATCTGGACTACTTAAAGTCTAGGTGCCAGTTTGTTTTAGGCCTTTGTGCCTTTATTTATGCTATTCTCTTGGACTGAAATGTCTGGATGGCTAAATTTTATTCTTCCTTAAAATTCCAGCTGATATATCCTTGAGAGGATTTTGCTGATCTCCATCTCACTTTCTCCTTTGTGCCACTGTGTGAGCCAACATTTACCTACATTACTATGCTTCTCTCACTCTGTGTTGCAACTGTTTATTTATATGTCTGTTGTGCTCTTTGGCTTGGGGGAGTCTTACTGGATTCCTAAATCAAGAATGGGCAAAGAGTGGATATTCAACAAATTATCACATTAATGCATGTTGAATAAATGAATTATTGTAATTTTCAGAGATAAAAATAATATTTGAAGATTTAACTTTTCCTGGATATCAGGATCATTCCACAACTCATCCCTGCCTTCTTTCAACCTTCCCTCCAACACATGCACACACAGATACAGAGGTGCAAAATTCCTTGAAAGAAGAAAAAGCTGGGTTGTCCTTTATGGCCATTCGTTAGCCTTTTACAGACAGAGGATAGTATGTTAATCTTTAATTTTTCTTCTTTTTGGCTAAGTTTAATAGTGTAAAATAAGAAGGCCAAAGGTTATCTGAAAGGGAGACGAGGGGGTCAGATAGGAAAGGATGGAGGAAACTAATAGAATCCCCAATGATAAACCTTAGACATTTCACTTTTAATTGTGATTGCTTTAATAATGAGAAAAGGTTGCCTTGAATTCCTCTACTAGTTGTGCCTATAACACATGGCTCTTCTTTGTGTGACATATAAGCAAACCTGGTTTTTCCTCATACAACCAGATTCTTGTTAAAGAAAGCTATTCTTGGAACATACATCAGTAGCATAAGAATTGGATTGGCCAGATGGAACTTGTGTGATCTTAGCTTTCAGTTACTAAACTTTCCACATCTATTTAATCTCCTGTAAAAAACAGAACATTAATTGTGTTCTGATTTTTATCCACATAAGATTGTAAGGTTCTCAAATAGGATGTGTGTGAAAATATCTGATGAAGCATTAGTACAATAGGTATAACGTGAATCATTAGAGAATAATTATATCTCTTCCATAGGATAATGTAAGATAAATGCATATAGCCACCTTTTCATTATAATGCTTTGTTTTACATTAATTTTCAGCAATTGGGTTTTTAAAGTGCAGTAACAGGGCTGTTCACACATTCATTAGATTTTTCTAGTGAACTTGTGAATTGGATAGACTGCTTTGTATGAGGCTTTATCATAATTTGGCTGCCAAAATACAAATATGTTTTACCTAAGGAAAAAGAGATGAAAGAGGCAAATAAAAAGGAACAATGAAAACAACAACAAAACTATGACCAGATTTTTTTAATGTGCACGCTCTTGTCAGAAGAACTGAAGAGTGGGGCTGGAGCAATGGCTCAGCAGTTGTGGTACTTGACTGGCATACGCAAGTACGCGAGTTCAAACCCCAGCACCCACGTACACAACTAAGTGTCGGAGCAACGAAGGCCACATGAAAAACTAAATCAAAATTGTTTCTCTCTTTCTCTCTCTCTCTCTTAAAAAAAAAAAAGAACTGAAGAGTTTTAATGATCTAAGATCACCATTAGCTACATGACCAGCAGCAGAGAGAAGTTAGGGGGCTGAGATCAAATTTCAAGTCTGTTTCTGACTCCTGTGACTACAAGAAACCCTTCCTTAGACTTCCATGTGGCAGTGTCTGTGAGAACTAGCAGAGGGAAAAGCAAAACAAAAATAATACCATGCAACCATAAGATCAGAATCAGTGGATAAAATCATACTATTGACAAGGTATCAGCAGTTTGCACAGAACTGGGAATTGCTGAGTATTTGGTAAGTAGGCAAATGAACATGAGAGTCAGAGATAGGGAAAGTGAAGGAAACCATCATAAATACATGACCCTTATCACGTTGCCAAGCTTAGCTTTTCTGTTTTCCTATCTCTGATGTGGAGGAAAGACAGAGTTTTATACTGAAAATTAATGACAAAGGGGGATCTAAAAGTAAATACAAGATAAAAATAACATTACTGCTATGCTTTGAAAGTTTATGTCCCCTCTGAAATTCACATGTTGAAACTTCATTACTAGTGTGACAGTTTTAAGAGTTGAGGCCTTTGCGTGGTGATAAAGTCCTGAGGGTGAAGCCTCAGTGAATGGAATGAAGGTTTGTAAAGGAGGTTTCACAGAGCCCTAGCCTTCTTGCCCTTCTATTTTCCATATGAGGATGCAGCAACCAGGCACCATTTTGGAAGCAGAGAGTAGATCTCATCTGACAACAGGTGAACAAAACAGAAGCTTTGTTATAGCAGCACAAATGAATGTGGACACTGACACTCAGTATGTTTGCTCAGAACTGCTTGAGTGCTTCTATGTGCACCCTCTTACGAGTTTCAACTCATTGAAAGAGGGGCCATGAAAATTTCATAGGCACAACATTGAAACAAATACACTTGATTGTTTACCCTTAAAACCATGACATTGATCTCCTCTATCCTTTTCCTTCTATCTCTTATACTATCCTATCCCCTGTATCTCTTATACTGTATTTCTTATACCAAGAGCCATTTCAAGAAATGATGCTTAGTTTCAACTGCAGGTCTAGCCAACTGAGACAGCTGTGGATGACTGGCATGATCAGGTCCTCTGAGGACTGAGAAACCTACCCTAGACTTACTGACTCGGCAGGTCTGGCAATGACCTAAAGAAACTCTTTCTTCAGTCTTGCCCCTCCCTTTTATACTTCCGTTGTGGTGTAAATGGCAGTATTTGTAGAGTAGGAGTAAAGAAAGGAAGGGAGTGGAGATAATCCCAAGCAGAGAAAGTATCAGGAGATCACATGGCTGCCCCAAACTAAATATGGGCACTCCCAAATTCATCTTAACATCACTGTCAATCAATATACATTCATCATTTAGCTTCAGAGAGCCACATGAGAGTGAGACTTAATTCACAAATGCTCATGGGAAAGAAGATTTTACTTCATTTCTAGTTCATAAACAGGATTCAGCTTTGGGTGGTGTCAGGAATTTAACACTGTTTACCCTGATCTTTGGGAATTAGAATCTAGATGTTGAGCTTTATCTTCAGAACCTCTGGAATACTATCTTTGGGATTTTTTTCTGCAACTTCAATATCAAAAGGAGGAATCTGGAGATTACTGAAAATTGGATCCTGAATATTATTAAAAGAAGAAATCTGGAAGATATACAACTTTGGAATTAGATAGCAATATAGTATATACATTAAGGTCATCTCTGTCATTTTCCTGATGATATTTTGACAGTTAAAACTTACACCACACTCTTTCTTCTTGAGTGTTCACCTCCACTTCTTCCTGTTGGCCCTCCAGGCAATTACAAGCAACAATACAATAAATAAACAAACAAATAAATAAAGGTCTTAGTAAGACATGGCTTTAGGACTTCTGTCTACTCCATGAAAATACAAACTTGCTTTGTGCAACAATTGTAGCAGATTCTTTGTTTAGTATGAATCCTCTTGATTTATGAAAAAAAACAGAAAGAAAGAAAAAGAGGCTAAGAAGAGCAAGCATCATCTTCCCAAGGTAGAAGACTCCAGACAATACAAGACAGTACTGAAGTTAAACAAGTCTTTTATGGCTATAAAGAGAATACAATTTGTGTCTCCCCTGAGAACCCAGATTCTCTATATTGCAAAGGACCACTGGCTTTCCATTTAATTTATGTACCTGTTATTCCAGATAATAAGAAAAGAGTAGTACTGCTGAACTCATTTTATGAACCTAGTGTGATCTTACTTCCAAAGGAAGATAAGGATGATTCAACACTTATTTATCATTTAAAAAACATCTTAAAATGAAATATCTAGGAAACTCCTTAGTTTGATAAACATTGAAGACCAAAAATTTAGAGCAAACGTGATTAATGAACAAAACTTAGATGAATTCCATTAAATACTGGGAAAAAGAAAATGTTGACTTCCAACACCGCCATTTTACACAGTCCTAGTCATACTGGTGAATGTTAACAAGGAAAAAAAAAAAGAAAAGAAATACAAGGATTAGAATAAAATGGATAAAAGTAATAATTTGCAAGTGATTTGATTACCAACCTAGAAAAACCAACAGAAGAAGTACTGATCAACTCTTAAAACTTTGAGCAACTCAGCATGCTTGCTGGATTCAAGATTAGTTTGAAAAAATAAATGTTATTTTTCATCAGTAATAATCAAATAGAACTGTAATTTTAAAACTCTCTCAATAAAAATGTTACAGAGTTAACTTAATCAAACATATATGGGACTTCTAGAAGATGACCTGGACAGCTGGATAAGTACTTCATTACCTTGGATTTGAGGACTTAATTTCACAAAGACACCAGTTTACTCCATGTTTATCTACAAGTTCAATGTAAATTCAATAAAATTTTAATTTAGATCTTTTAAGAACCTAAAAAAGTTATTCTAACATCTCAGAAAAAGAAGAATATAAATGGATGATTTGCCCTACCAGTTATAAAAAATTTCAAAAAAATTTCAGCCAGCCCTCCATATGCAAAAGTTCTGCATCCACAGATTCAACCAACTGCAGGTTAAAAATATTCTAAAAAATATTTCAGCTGCTTTTGTGTGGAACATGTACAGACTTGGTCACTATACCGTAAACAGCACAGTTTAACAACTATTAATAAAGCACTTATGTTGTGCTAAGTATTATAAGTAACTTAGAGATGATTTAAAATAGGAGGGGATGTGTGTAGGTTATATGCATGTGCTTCACCATTTTGTATATGGGGCTTGAGAGAGTTAAAATATAGAATAAAATATAAATATGTAATTATCTAACATAAAAGTATGCTACAATATAGTATAAATTATATATTATGTGAACACACACATATCATATATTACATAATATACTGTCAGTGAGACACAGATAGACAGAAAGAAAGAGATGGAAATTTCTGCCACCAGATAAGATTACAGAATGGAATAAAAAAATAGACTTGCTGGAAGATGCTGTTCAAGATTCAGTTTTATATATTCTCACCTTCTAAAGAGAGTTTTCCTCAAACTCTGGTTACTTAATTGAGAGTACATGCCAAACCCAAAGAAAAGAATAAAGGAAAGAATACAGACAAGCAGGCTCAAAGAACTATATTTAAATATCGATGTAATTAAAACCAATTAAGAATATCTTAGTTATGAAAGGAAAACAAGGTACAGAGTTAAGAAAAGTGTTTTCCACATCCAGATAATAGCACAATTTCTAGGCAAATCAGTTAATAACACCCTTTGCTGATCACTGTAGACACTAAGCCCAGCCAGACAAACTGGATTTCAGCTGAACCCATGGAATACTTTGCTGTCAGTCAGGACATTCTGAGGTGCTCTTGTGTGCTCCCGGTCACAGATCATTGGGGAGGTTTGAGAGGAAGTGGAGTATAATCCCATGTTCTGATGAATCCAAATTGCACCTGTCCCCCCCCACACCAGCTTTTTTTTGGGGGGGTGCCCAAGTAAAAGAAGTTGGCATTTTTGTAGTTTAAAATTCTATAAAAGGAAAAATAAATAATTCCCAAATGAACCTTGAAATAAAATAGCAACTGTGTCTGTGTCTGATATTAAAGAATAAACTCTGATTCCCAAGCAGATGGACTGGTTTCCTTTGGGAAATGTTATAAGCAGTACAATAAAAGCATCCTACCCACACAAATTTAAAAAAAAATTTCCTGTGGTATTTGTTTAATATCTTGATTTAAACAGTATGTCAACATTGAAGAAACGTGTATTATAAACACTTGAAGAAAAATTAGGGACCATTTACTATAAGGGGGCCTGGAGTCAGGGAAAAAACCTTGAGTGACTTCCCACTGCAAGTGAAGCAATTAGTGATTAGAGAACGTTCTAGGGCTTTCATTCATCCATCCAAAATACCTCAAGGAGTTACTCATTCTCCAGGCAACATTTAGTGTATTTGAATGGGATCATACAGACAAGAATGTATAAACAAGTAGATTATTAAGATAATGTCATACAGCATTAAGCAGCATTTTTAAAAAAAGGCAAAGTAATAACGGGAGAAAAAGTAGGGAGATGGAGCCAATATTTTGAGTGTTTGACAATGTTTGCTGCTCATGCTAGTGATTAGAGAAGGCCTGTGAGAGCACCGGGCTTCATAGGAATAACAGATGATGAGGGATGGGCTGAGATGGGAAATGTTCTAGGTGGAGGAAAGAAAATCACCTGAGAGGGAGACTAGTACATATGAAGAGAGAAAAAAAGTGTGGCTGAAGTACAGAAAGCATGTTGGAGAGAAACAAAAGATGATCAGAAGTAAGAAGGGTCATATTATACAAAGCTTCATAGGCTATGTGAAAAAGTTTACTTTAATTATAAGAGCAGAGTACTGTGTTGAGTGGAACATTTTAAAACATGTTCTGGTGGGGCTCAAACTGCGGCTCAACCATGGAGCACTTGCCTGTCATGTGCAGGAACCTGGGTTCAATCTCCAGCACCATATACACAATTAAATGGAAGAAGAACAAAAACCCAATGAAAAGTAAAACTAACTCTCTCTCTCTTGCTCTCGCTCTCTCTCTAAAAATAAAAAAAAAGATATTCTGGCTTCCAGGAGTGAGTAGTAAGAGTGGAAGCAAGAAGATGAGAGAGGAGGTTTTCATTCTTATGGCCATTACTGTGAATGATCACGGTAGTTTGCCACCAGTAAGAATTGTAAATTGTGGTTTAATTGAAGCAATTTGAAGTACTGACTGATGGATTGGAAGTGGTGCACAAATCTGAGATTCAGTGAGTCACACTTTCAAGCACAGAGGTGAAGCAGGCAGCTGGAGTTGAGAGACTGGAAGTCTCTGGCAATACAAGAGCTGGAGAAATAATGATCACTTATCTGGCATGCCTAGGGAGTGCATTAATTCTTGAAGACTTGAGCATTGACCAGAAACCTTTCGTAAAACATATTTCTTACAACGTGTCTTAGACCTTTAAAATCCAACAAAGTATACTCAGTGCACTTAAATGTCTTCAATGAATGCTTATTAAATGATTAGTAGTTTACCATATCATACTGATATTCTCTAACCTTTGTGAAAATCACTTACTAGGGCAATTTCTTCATTATGAAATAAGTGTAACAATATCCTCATGTTGGATTGTTGTAAGAACTAAAATGAATGTAGGGAAAACACCTGGTGCATAGCAGGTATCAGTGTGTATTAACTATTATTGTAGATAAGATTCTGGTCAATATGGATGTAATTGTAAAACAATCTGAAATATTATTTCTCTGAAATGAAAGTGCTCCAAATGAAACTTCCTCAATCAAAGTGACATTTCAGGAAAGAATTCTCAATACACTAGCATTTCCTTTCTAGAGAAGAGAAGCAATAAAATGTATGTGTACATGAACATTCACTTGTGTGTTTGTGGTGTGTTCTGTATATGGTGTGATGTATGTATGTGTATATCTAGGGGTATATGGTGTGTGTGTAAAGAGAGACAGAGAAAGAGATTTATGTGAGAGCAAGGGAGGCAGATGGAGATGGAGGAGGAGGGAGGGAGAGATTTTAAGTAATTGACACATGCGATTATAGGGCTGAGTAGTCCAAAAATTCTGCAGGGTAGGCAAGCAGAATGGAGAGAAGATTTGCGGCTTCAGCTCAAGTCCAAAGGAAACTTGGGGGAAGAATTCATTTTTAAGGGGACCCTCAGACATTTCTCTTATGGCCTTCAATTGAGTGCATGTGGCACACACACACATTATGGAGGATAATCAGCTTTACTCAAAGTCTACTGATTTAAATGTTAACTTTATCTAAAATATGACTTCTCAGTAATGTCTAGATTGATATTTAACAAAATATATGATAATATGGCATAGCCAAATTGACACAAAAAATTAGCCATCAAAATGTTCATCTTTGGAGTTCAACAAAAATGGTACAATTTATTCTACACAACAGGGAAAAAAAGAAAAAGAATCCAGCAACCCATGTGAAAAGAAAGCCTCAATTATTAAAATTTCAAAATAGGACAAATGAGTTTCATATCATATGTCTTCCAATATTTAGTCATCTTCAATGTCTTTCATCCTTTCCCGTCAAGAAGAGATTCTACAATCTTAAAGAGTCATGTTGGTATTCCAAGCTTTCTTTCTATCTCCTCTTCCTTCTCCTCCACTACTATCTTATCAAATACCCCTGAGGAAATATAAGCATAAGCACATGTAAGGGAGTATGTCTTCAAGGAGGAAAACAGATGATATGTAGAAAGGAAATCATATTACAGTGGACTAGCCATCATACACATGTGGGTGTTTACACTGGAGAAGAAAACAGCAATTAAAACCCCTCTCCAGGCTCTGCCCAATGAATTCTTCCCAAACAGGTCATAAAGCAGGTAACATTGACTCAAAATTGAAAAGTGGCTGGAGGAAGGTGAGGGTTCCAGTTCAGCTCCATGGCATGGCACTTTATAGTTTACAAAAAGTTTTAAAAAAGAATCAACTAATTTAAACCAACTGTAATAAATTATTACTGAATACCAGAATGAGGATCATGTTTTTTTATTTTCACACAGAGTATTTTTAAAGATTATGAAGAGGTCTTTGAGGCTCATAGAACAAATATTTTCAAGCCCAATTATCCACTATTGATAAACCAAATTTACTAATCCAGTGGGAAATGCAAGGATTTTAAGAGATTATGACAAACATTTCAAGGTCAGTATATGGGTCACACTATTTGCCCAGGCAGAAAGTGTGAACAAACCAGTTTGGTGCAGCTGTGCTGGTACAGCAGAAAGGAAATCCCACCATAGGGCAATTTAGACATATTGTAAAGATAGGGTGATTTCTCAAACATTTGAGGGAAATTCTACTTACTTAAAAAAAAATATGGTGTTCCTATCATGCTCAAGGCATGGGGCTAAGCAGAGTAGTTGGGGAGTGCAAGTGCAGGGACATTTATAGATGGATAAACCATGTTCTCCATAGTCTACGTAATTATAATCTAGAAGGAAAAATAAAAGCAGTAACTCACACAAGATGAAATATATAGCAACTCAAGAATATAGACATTTGTGTAATTGTTTATTGATAAAATATCTTTTTATATTTCTAGAGGAAGAGGGTTAGGAAGCCAACATCTGTCACCTTTGAAAAATTTGCCCCATGGCAAAAAGTCTTGGAAATTAACTCATGTTACATTGGAAAGTGTCTCAAGTGCTGAGAACAAAGCACTCTGTATTCATTCTGTTCTTTGTAATTATAGAGTTGGAACTTCAGTCAGATTCTAGAAACCTGCCCTGTGGATGGTATCCAGCCAGCATGGCATCTGACACTGCAAATGGCATACGAAGATCCAGGTATAGTCCTGCCTTGCAGGAATTAAGAGCCCTGAACAATTGGAAGATGCCACCAAACTTCCTGTGTGCATTCCACCTTGAGTTGGATCTGTCATAAGCCTGGACCTCTCATCTATCCTCCACTCCTTAGGTCTGCCTTAGGCCAAAGCCAAGACCTCTTTGCAGGTTTCCCTATGGCTTTTTATTTTACTTATTTATTTCTTTGACAGATTACTGAGCTTGCTGATGATTTTGCCCTTTCCATGTACTGTCTTTCAGTTTGACTGTTCTGCCCACAGACATCTGAGTCTGGGTTACCAACTACTTTTATGATATCACCCGGGGATCAGATCTGATTGGTAGCTAGCTCCCACTATATGCCAGCTGCTAATTCAACAGTTGATGTGTTCCTTGGAATTTTCTGGTAGAAATAGAACTGATTTGATGTCAATGTCACTATACTACAACTTCAGTTTACATATCAGTGTTTACTAATTATAAAGTCATTTCACATACTTTTCTTTGAAGGACCCTTGCCACTTGCCACAAAAAA
>PVKS010035788.1:0-19820 GCA_004027875.1 Aplodontia rufa | reverse complement strand
GGATATAGAAAAAGCAATTCTCAAATTCATATGGAATAACAGAAGACCCAGACTAGCCAAAACATTAGTCAAGAGGAAGGAAGAATTAGTGGGTATCTCAATCCCTGACCTGAAATTATACTGCAGAGCTGTAGTAGCAAAAACAGCATGGTATTGGTATTAAAACAGAACCAAAGAACAGTGGAACAGAATAGAAGATCATGAGACAAACCCCCATATCTTTAACTATTTGATATGTGATAAAGGGGGCAAAAGCATAGGGTGGAAGAAAGATAGCCTGTTCAACAAATGGTGTTGGGAAAATTGGACAGCCATGTGTAGACAACTGAAGCTGGATCCTTATCTTTCGCCCTGCACAAAAATTAAATCAAAATGGGTCAAAGATCTGGATATTAAGCCAACAACTTTAAACTTACTAGAAAAAGAAGTAGGGTCAACACTACAGGACATAGGAGTATGTGGCACCTTCCTTAACAAAACTTCCATGGCTCAAGCAGTAAAGTCAAGAATAAATGAATGGGAAGCAATTAAACTAAAATTTTTTTGCACATCTAAAGATCTAGTCAAGAGCATCAGGAGAGAACCTACAGAATGGGAGAAAACCTTTGCCTGCTACATCTCAGACAGAGGGCTAATATCCAGAATATACAAGGAACTAAAGAAACTAAACACCAAAATCACAAATATTCCAATCAATAAATGGGCTACGGATCTTAAAAGAAACTTCTCACCAGAGGAAGTCCAGAAAGCCCATAAATATATGAGAAAATGCTCTATATCCTTAGCTATAAGGGAAATGCAAATCAAAACTTCAATGAGATACCACCTCACTCCTGTTCGAGTGGCAAAAATGAAAAATTCTAATCACAACAGATGCTAGAGGGGCTGTGGGAAAAGAGGAACACTGTTACACTGCTGGTGGGACTGCAAACTGGTTCAGCCACTATGGAAAGCAGTGTGGAGAATCCTCAAAAAATTAAGGATGGAACCACCTTATGACCCAGCTATCCCACTCCTGGGTATTTTCCCAAAAGTGTTAGAATCAGCATATTATAGTGATATGACTACCTCAAAGTTTATAGCAGCTCAATTTACTATAGCTAGATTATGTAACCAACACAGAAGCCCCTCACTCGATGAGTGGATACAAAAACTTTGGTACTTATATACAATGGAATACTACTCGGCCATTAGAGAAGACGATATTATGGCTTTTGCAGCCAAATGGATGGAGATGGAAAGAATTATGCTAAGTGAAGTATCCCAATCTCAGAGACTCAAGGGCCGAATGGTATCTCTCATCTGTGGAAGCTAGAATACATGCGGAAGCAGTATGTTAGACGGCTAAGCTAACAATAACTTCAAATTGTAAGATTCTCAGCGTAATAGGGGGATGGCTCCCTAGGATACCTGGAAGCATAGGGAGAGGGATGGGGTGGGGGGGAGGGTATATGAAGAATTCCTAGGAGACTGGAGAGTGGGAATATGGGGGAACCATCTCAGAAGCAGATGTCATTCCTCCAGGAGATACCCATTTAACTCAGGAGTTCTTCTGGGGAAACAGCAACAGGGGAAACCCAAGCTTGGCATCCATGATATGGCATTAGCCCTGGATAACTAAGTATATATATACATTGGTTCTTGAATGTTTGATAATGTTTCCCCCTCAATTGTATCTCTATATCCATCTAATAAAAAAAGAAGCTTCCAGTACATCCAGTACTAGCAGTGGTCTCAGTTGTAACACTAAGTGATCAATTTTTGACACGTCCAGTGTCCTATTGGTAAGACCTAAATTCTCTAATGTCCACATTGCTTGATTTTAACTTTTTTACTTTAAATCTTGTTCATCCAATTTTTATTGACATGCTTTTGTATATTACTATAATTTTCAGTGTAAATAGTTGCAATAAATTTTCCAGCAATTAAAAAAATAGCATATATGAGAACCTCTGCTTTTAGAAGTTCCTGAGGTCAACAAATTTAAAGTTTATTTTACAGAAAAAGGAGAAGTTTTATATTAGGAGCAATTAATTTGTCACTAGTGAATATTAATTTATTCCTTAAGTGAGCTGTTACTCTTTGTAAGTCACAGTGATTTATAGCATCTTGCCTTCCAGAAGCTTAGAAACTAGTTGGAGAGATCAGATAGCCACCTAAATAAATGCAAAGCAATGTGGTATGGGATAGGTCCAGCATGGGTGGTATGTGTCTTAAGGGTTATAGGAGTCAAGAAAAGGAAGAGTTAATTTTGGATGTGATAATTATTAAATCTTCCTGGAAGAGCAGATGCATGATAATGACCTAATGCAATGGTTTTCAAACTGTAGGTTCCATCAGAATCATCTGCAGTTACCAAGACAAGGCTACTGTTGTCACAGCGTATTGCTAGCATTGCCCCTGCTGCACTACAAATGACCATTCCCACATCTCTGCTCTAATCATGCCAGATTCGGAGTTCTTAGTGGTAGTTGATTGACAGAGTCCAGTCACATGCTCAAGTCTAGCCTGCCCAGGAGCCATGTATGACATCTCACCAGCACTGCACACAAAGGGAGATTTTCCTCAAGTAGGAATGAAGTTGCAATGCTACTTGATCTGTAACAAAACCCCTCTCTCTACCCTTGCCAAAACCAAAATGAAAAACCACAAACAAACACCACCAACAAAATGTCTACCATAAGAGGCATTATTCCAAAAATAGGCATAACAAGAGACATGACTTAATTTTGATTTGGACAAGAAGGCAAATTCTGTTTTGGGTTGTTAAGTTTGAGATCACAATGTTTAACTCAAGTGATGATGCCCACTTAGTGGTTTGGGCAATGAGGTAAATACAAGAGAAGGATTCTTAGATATCATTTCTTGGAGACAAAAATAGAGAACATATGTGAGCATCAGGAGGCAGCATGTAAAGGAAGGAATCATAGAGAATCTCATAATATCCTCATACTTCTGGCACTAAAGGAATAATTTGAAGGGTTGCTGCATTAGATATTAACAGATGTGAATCCCCCAAACAGCTCATATTAGAAGAGTTAAGCAGGACTTCCTTTGTGATACTTCTAAGAACTTTTCAGAGCATCTCTAAAATACTAATTTACATTATAAAACTCTAATAATGATGTGTTTTTAAATATCATTGGCCTACTGAACTCTCTTAAAGAATTAGTGATGCTGGATGCAGTGGCACACATCTGTAGTCCCAGTTCCTCAGGAAGCTGAGGCTGGAGGATCTTGGGTTCAAAGTTAGCCTGAGCAACTTAGCGAGAAACAGTTTCAAAAAAGGAAGAAAAAAAAAAGGCTGGGGATGGAGCTCAGTAGTAAAGGGACTCTTGGTTTAATCCCACATCACACACACATTCACAGTATGAAGGTCAATATGTGTGGTCAGTTGGTCAATATGGAGATCAGAAATTACCACTAAGTACATAACTGCAGAACAGTGGTACAGTGGGTTGGAGAAGAAACTCATCTCTCAAAGATTTCTCAACTGATTCCTCAAGGACCTCTGGCAGAGTAAACTTTCTACCCTATCATATGTTTTTTTGCTGTTTCTTTGGTAATATAACAAGAATGATCATACAATTTATCATCCAAACTAGGACACTTGAAAGAGAATAAAGGAGGAGCTATTAATAATTATGCCAGAGCAATATACACAAAATAGAGTTTCAGGCAAACAGACAAATGGTCATCCTAAAAATAACTCTTGATTTTAGCTGTTACAGACTTGTTATAGTTTGGGTGTGATATATCTTCCTCAGGGCAGCAATGCTCAGAGGTAAGGCTTTAGGGAAGTAACTGGATCAAGAGGCTCTGATCTCATCAATGAACCAATCTATTGATGAACTTACAATAGAATAGAATATTGGAAAGTGATAGAAACTGTAGGAGGTAGGACTAGTTGGAAGAAGTAGGTTATTATGGTTTTTTCCCTGGAAGGATTTAGCTTTTGATCCTGGTTTCTCCTTTCCCTGCTCTCTGATTCCCAGCTTCCCTGAGGTAAGCATCTCTGGTCTTCCACATGCTCCTTACCATGCTGTTCTGTCTCACCACAGGCCCACAGTGATGGGGCCAAATGACTGTGAACTGAAACCAGAAACAAAATAAATCTTTCCTCCTTTAAATTTTTTCTAGAGTTATTATTTTTTACAGCAGTGAAAAACTAATACAATACTTGACTGAAAGGAATAAAAAATACACTGTGTAGATTCTCTTATATTTATGGGAGACTAAATAGTGTTTATATGACTAAATTGATACCAGATCACAGTGGTTAATTTTTCTCCAAAACTTTTCAGGGAATGAGGGTGTCTTGTCTTGATCACAGTGGGTTCTTGTCTATCATGAAGATGGTAGAAGATGACTGCAGAGGCTACATATGGACTGTGTCCTTAATAGACTCTTTTCTATTTCCTTCTGCCTGGAATGTGGCTACTCTGGTTAGAATTTTATTTGCCATCTTGGGTCATGAGGCAATATGCTTGGTGTGGTGGAACAGAAAGATAAAAGAAGCTTGAGTTTCCCAGGATCGTGGAATGGTTCTATCAACTAGGCCTACGTTTGGTTTATTGAGTGAAAATCAATAAAAATTTAACTTGAATAACTATCCTGGGTCATTTTGGTTCAAACTAATCCCACTTGATATAACCTTATACCTGTGTCACCCAAAAACTATCAAGTGAGCAACAAATGTTAGCCATAGGTAAAATTTAAATTTTCTAGTAGCCATTTTAGAAATAAAAAAGAAGTAGATAAAAATAATTTTAGCAATGTATTTTATCTAAACAAATGTTGGCAAAATTATATTTTTAATGTATAATCAGTATGAAAAAAATAATAATATAATCATTTATATCATTTGTTATATGCTATCTTCAAAAGCCATGTGTATATTGCATTTAGAGAACATCTTTCTCAATTTAGACTAACCACATTTCAAGTGCTTAATAGCTACATATGACAAGTGGCTACCACTTTGGAAATAACACTTCTTTACTTTTTTACCGTAACTACCTCCTCTTTTGTGTGTATTTTCTCTTTCCCGTTCATTTATTTCATTTTAATAAAAAAGTAGATAAAACTCTGTATCTTATACAAAGCAACAACAATAAAACCCTGTCTCATTTTTACTTCCTGGGAACTATTTTGCTATTGTTTTTCTTTCTTTCATAATTCTGTTAACTGGACTGGAGAGGTGACTCAGTGGTAGAGTACTTACCTGGCCTTTAGGAAGCCCTGGGTTTGATCCCCATTATTGCATACAAAAATAAATAAAGGAAAGATAAAAATCAGATGGAAAACAATTCCCCTCTCCCTCTCTCTCTCTCTTCTCTCTCTCTCTTTCTTCCTCTCTCTCTCTCTCAAAAAAAAAAGAAAAATAACTCTATTAATTGACTTTGAATTTTCAATATCAGGGAACTCTGGTCTTGGACTTTGACAGGACAAGGTCCTTCAGGATGCCACTTAATCTATTGGGTATCTGAAAGATGAGTAAACTGTCAACGTCATGTTTTTAGGATGATCCTCTAGCAAATTTAGTCCCTGGACTAAATTTCACTGTTTTTCTATCAGTTATTCAAAGAATTGTTTAGACATATTTTGTTTTTGCAAACAATTTAAGAAAAAAACTTCTAGTAGAACCAAAATTCCCCCTTCAGTAAAACCAATCTTCTTTGCTGTAGGAAGAGTAGAAGAAAAGGGAATCTCGAGAGGTAGTCACTTGGGAGTTGAGCTATCTTCTCAGAAGAGTCACAAATGCACTCGTGCATTGTCATGAGTGTCCTGAAGGAACAGTGCCTTCCAGCAGGTGACTTCACAGAGTCTGCACACCGTCAGTTATCCAGAATCTAATGCTCAAACACCAGAATGGTGTCAGTTACAAAGGGGGAAAATGTGTATCTTGTTAAAAGAAGTAAACTATGAACTTTGAGCCTTCAGAATGAAGTTAAGAGGAGCCAAAGACATGAAGGTTATGACACATGAATTCTGATTGATTAATTCTTCAACAGGAGGGAAGGAATCTTTTGGCTGAAAGATGATGTGCATAAAAGGTCAGTCTTTTCTTAGAGAAGCCAAGAAGCTCAGATGACACGACAGGGGTCCAATGAGCTAAGACAAATAAAGGAGAGAGAAGGGGAAAGACAGTAAAGGAGATTATACATGGAGCATAAGTAGCAGTAACCAAAACATATCAGTAGCCAAGGAGGCCTGGAAATTTCACCAGCATTTGTGGAGAATGGGAAGAAGGAATGTGAAGCCCAAAGCTACTAGCTCAGTAGTCCAGTGACGTTAAGGTGCCATGCACAATTAAATCTTCTTCCACTCTATCACTTAATCGTTAATTTACTCACTCATAGTTGTCTCTCTGTGTTCCAGAGACTGACTTACTCTGACCTCTGTGTTCTCAATGACAGATGAGGCCAATGGGTGCTTGGGTGATATTGCCAAGCCTAAAACCACAGAGCACAGGCTAGGGAAAACAAGTAAGGAGGAAGAGAACAGAAAAGACCATTACAAACATTCTGGTTGTCAGAAGTCATGTTTCCAGCCTCCTTAATTCTAGGCACTCTCACTACAGACAGAGAAGTAGGTAAAAAGTACATCTGAACATCTACAGGAGGGATGCTGAGACCACACAGTGACATCCATGCAATTTACTTATTGAAAACTCCCCAGGCCCCAGAAGTGTGGCACCACTTCTCCTTTTCTTAACCATGCCAGGTCTTGCTGCTTCCATGGGCCCTTGTTCCTGCAGAGCCTTGGATATTGCCTCGGCAGCCTCAGCTCGGCACTCCAGGCAGCTCCCACTGATCCACTGGGGTCAGCAGGCAGTGTGGAAACCGTTTGTCATCCTTTCCCTGCAGTTACTGAGAATATTTTATTCTTACTTTTAAACAAGTCTAAAAAGCATAGTTAGTATTTTCTAAACTGATTGAAGACTAGAGTGGGAAAATACCAGGTGGGAGAGGACATATGATACATGATAGCCAAGGACATTTGCAGGTGGCTTGGAGGGAGGGACAGAAAAACTGGTAAGCCTGTGAACTTTATCTCAAACCAAAGTACAGATAGTCTGTTCAATGTCAGGATGAGTATATGTGGTATGTGTGGTGGTGGGAAGAGGATGGACTTTGGAATAAGACAGGTCCAGGATCATTAGAGCTTGTCTCCAAGAATCTGTGTGACCTTGAAGAACTCTGAATTATCAGAGCCTGAGTTTTCTCATTTCTAAAATAGAGATAGTAAAATTACCTTCCTTATCCATTTATGTGAATTAAATCCATGTGAGAAGCAGACTTGTGGTGAGTATCCTTTTTCTCTCTTTCTTCTTAGAAATAAATAGTTTCTCAGGTTATCATTGAATTTTATAATTTCAGAGAGTGGTTATTAAACTCTGACTACACTATGGACACCATACAAGATATTGGGACATAGAGTTACATGAAAAACAGCCTATACTAACAAGGGATGTAGAATTATTTGGGGAGAAAGGCTGTAAGACATAAGTTAAATGGTAGGGTAAGGTGTGACAATAGAATTAGGTGTCATAATTAGTACTGATGGCAGCATGTGGAAGGAAGTATCCATAATTTATGAGAGGGCATCATATGTTTATAGTAATGACAACCTTGAATTGTCAGGAAACATAACTGTGTTTAATAAACCATGTTTAAGGAGGCAGGATATGAGTAATTCTTGTTTTGAAAATATTCCATTTAAAATGATGAAAGCTAAAAAATAAATTTCCATGGTTTCATTTTGTGGAAAATCCATTAATTTCTAGTCCAATACCTTTTTCATTGATGTGTCCAATAAATGAGGTGTTGTGAAAGAGGCAAACGAGAAAGGTAGAAAAAAAAAGAAAAGAAAAGAAAAAAGAAGGAAGCGTGTAATGGATGGAGAAGGACGGAGAAAGGAACAGAAATATGATGCTGTCAGATTGCTTCCTGATAATTAGTCACTAGTTTATCCTCTTTGCGTTTCCATTTCATCTCCCCAGCTATCCTGTCAAAACAGGTATTACTCCCTCTTTTTTTTTCTTTTTGGTACCTGGGATTGAATCCATGGGCACTTTACCACTGAACTACATCCCCACCTCTTTTAATTTTTTGTTTCAAGACAGGATCTAAGCTGCTTAGGCTGGCCTCAAATTTATGAACTTCCTGTCTTAGCCACCTGAGTGGTTGGGGTTATGGGAATGCACCACAGCCCGACTCAGGTATTAATCTCTGTATGACTGATGGTGAAGCTGAAAACAGAGATTGTCACTTGTGCAAAGTCACACACTTAGTAAATTATGCATCCACGAGATAGAATCCAAGTTCTCTGCCTGAGGCGCACGTGCAACACACACACACACATACACACAAAAGAAAAACTAGAAAGAGAAAGTTAAACCTATATAAATGTATAGTCACAAAGAATCTCATTTACAGAAATAAAAATCAGAAAGTGCCCAAGACACAATATAAAAAGGCACAAAAATATTTTGCACATAAAATAATTGCTAAACATGATTGCTTCATACTACTTCTCTTCTTTCCCTTTTCTTTCATTCCTCTCTTTTTTTTCCTCCTCTAAATAGATAAGGGCAAGAGAGCAGGAAGGAAGCAGAAGAGAGAAAAAGAAAACGAGAGGTGGTAGAAAGAGAGAAGAAGTAAGAGAAAAGGAGATAAGTGTGTCACATAGTATAACTAGGGTGGATTTAAATTTTGGAAATAAAAGGTTGCATACTAATGACCTTGTTTGGTGTCTCCTGAAAACTCTGAGATCTAGGAAGGGGTAAATGTGTCTAGGGATTCGCTTGTTGTCTTTGGTAGCAATGACTAGGCTGTTTGGACAGAGTCGAAACTTTTCTGTCTGGTGCCCAAGCTGGCTTCTCTGTCCAAATACAGCCTTGTGGTCTGGGACTCTCTGTTGCTGAAGGGCATCAACTGGCCAAGGCACCTTTTCCCCACCAGGGCACTATAAATACCACCCACAGTCTGCTGCTGCTGGAGGCATTGAAACAGATCAAAGGCTCTTCTGTAGAGCCCTGTGGTCAAGGGGGTGGGTGAGATTCCAACTAGGATCCTCCTTCACCACGGGACCCTGGCAGGCACCCAAGCACGTGGAGTGACAGTTTCTCCTCTACTTGGGCACAGTCACAGGGCATATCTCCCAGGTTATTGTGAATGTTCATAAAAAATACTTAATAGAGGATTGCCTATAGTAATTCCCAATAAATATTAGCTCTTTAACTGTCTTTATCCCCATCAAAGAACACTATTTGTCCCATGTCAAGTTTTAATGAGTTTTCTGAACTACGATTATCATTTTTAAGACATTAAAAATAAGCCTCAATCAAAACCAGCTATTCATTACTTCCTATTGTTCAGCTCTGAAATTTCCCTCTTAAAAATAAGTGGCAAAAATCTGGTGGTGTATGAAATGTTTGCATTAAAAGTTTTATGTGGCTGTGGGCATTTGCAGTCTTCTCTGTCAACCCAGGAATGACTGCTCCATGAATCAAGGGCTGTAAATTTGTATCATTTACATTTTTATTTCTCTAAACAGCCTCCACAAAACTAAAAAGAGTATAATTTTGAAAGTTTGTGTTTATTATTATTTTTATATGTAGTCCCATAAATGTGAATTCTTTAAAACCTCTTTCATTTGAAATAATGGAAGGAAAATAGTGAGAAATCAGCCTGAGAAAACATGTGAGAAGAAATAGGAGCTGCAGTCATGCCAAGGAAATTTAATATTTTTATCTAAGATCTAAACAGACTTTAACAAGTAATAAAGCTAAGTTCATAAAAACTACGTTCCACAAATGATTGTGATTATTTTGTACAATCGTAAGTATAAGCTACTTTGGTAATATAACAAAATTTAATTACTAGAATCAGAAGTAAATAATTCTTTTTTAAAAATAAATAAACAAATTTAGATTTGCCTTGCTTACAAATAAGACTCTAAGAATTTTTTGGAGAAAAAGGAACGTTTATTAATTACATGTAGTTTAGTTGGTTAACTTTACATGAGATTAGTGAAGTGTGGATTAAGTGGGTTCACTGAATAATGCAAGTTAAAGCAATATACTCATAGAATAAACAATCCAATTATCTTTTTTTAATATCATAGCTTTCAAATATCTAAGACTTATGTTTCATTTATATTTAGT
Source organism: Aplodontia rufa (assembly GCA_004027875.1). NCBI lineage: Eukaryota > Metazoa > Chordata > Mammalia > Rodentia > Aplodontiidae > Aplodontia > Aplodontia rufa. The sequence goes on along the minus strand of PVKS010035788.1, from coordinate 9,649 downwards.
GGTGTACAGACAGAATTCTATCAAGGGACTGCCAGGAGAGTGGAGCCATTAACTCTTTCCCAGAGGCAACTCCAAAAAACCAATGGCAGATGTGTCAAGGAGATGTCTGGCTCAGGTGGTGTTGGCTTCCTGGTGTAATTTACATTCCTGGGCTCTGGAGTCAGGCCACCTAAACTCAGATCCCACTTCCCCATTACAGGCTCTGTGGCAGTGAAGAGAAGTCACCTTAAAACCCTCCTCTGTGAACAAGGGTGATCATCTAATCTGCCTTGCAGCACTACTGAAAGATTAACATTTAAAGCCATGTTCTGTGCTCCAAGAAGAGCTCTCCATAACTCCTACTGTCCCCATAGATGATCTGGAATTGAAGGACACTTGCCACCTTTAACCTGGTGGCAACAATTCTGTCAAGTCTTACCTTAGATTTTTAATTCACATGTACTTAACACTTTGCATATCATTTAGGAGTTCTGTGTTTTATAATACTCTTAAATATCTCAGCTAAGAGGTGTTCTTTTTTTTCTTTTCATGTTGTTCTTGGTCTAAAGGCATGGTAAAAACTTTTCAAAACTCTCTTGGAATAAGGCACCTACCGAAGTTTGGTTACTGTGGATGACTTTGCTGAATTTCTTCAAATTGCTGACTTTTTTGTGCTGTTAAAGAGTGATGGAAATTGAAATATCCCCAGAAGACCTCTGGAACTGACTTCTTGGCCAACCAGCACTGACTTGTTCAAGCCCCAAAACCTTGGTTTCTCCTTCCTTGACATTGCACTTGTCACAGGAAGTAGAGACACTGCTTCTATAGCATGCCCTGACTCCATCTGTTCCCTACTATCTCCATGATCATCATTCTCTATCAAACTACCTCAAGCTATCCTCTTACCTGGGACACAGCAGTAACTTCCTAAAGAATGTACCTGCTTCTGCCTCTGCCGTCGCAAAGCGCATTCTCCACTCAGAGCCCAGATTGATCCTGGTGAAATATACATCCGATGATGATACTGCTATAATTGAAAATCTTCCAATGGCTTCTCATCTTGCTTACAGTAAAATTCATATTCCCGACTCTACATAAAGTGCCACCTTGCTCCATCAGTTTCTGATTGCTTCATCCTCATTCCTACTCTCTTGTTATCACCCACTGTGCCTCAGACTACCAGACCTATTTCCTGTTTTTTGATCCTGGAACAATAACTTACGACCTAGGTGTCCCTACTGCCAGGAAAGCTCTTTACCCCTAATCTCAAGGCTAGATCCTTCTTGCCCATTGAATTTCAGCCCTAATGTTGATTCCTGGGAGATGTTCTCCCCTGCTCCTGTCCAGGCATTCTTTGTCATATTGCCTTTTAGATATCTTGCATGTGTTTATCATATCCTGGTTGTTGTGTTCATTCATTTACTGCTCATTTGTCTGTTTGTATATCTTAAGCCTAACTTCTGCAATAATATTAATTCCAACAGAGTGGGAGCAACATCTCTTTTACTTTCCTGTGTGGTATCCTTTGTGTTAGAAAAGTGTCTGGCAGACAGTAAACACTCAAAAAACTTATGCTCAATGGATGCCTGAATCGAAGAACACTCATGTTTGCCCAAGGGAAGATGCATCCTGTTTTCTGACCAAGACCTCCTCTCAGTATCCTCAATTCTTAGATCTTTCCCAGGAGGATTTCAAGCCAGAGACCAGAAAAGTATCATGATGATTTCCAGAGGTGTAGTTGACTGTTTATTTCAGGACTATTTTGCAAAACCGTTATTTCTTCACTACCATTCATTTCACCTTTGTTTTTCCCAATTTGTTTTTCTTTGCATGATATTAATATCTTTGGCAAATTATCTCATTCAATTCATGTGACATCCTGGGTAAATATAATTATATTCTTTATTTCAAAGGGAGAGAATTGAAGCTCAGAGAAGCCACACAACTTGTGGTAACAGTTTGAGCCTGGGTCTGTCTAATGCCAAAGACCATGAATTTTTGCTTGCATGTAGATTGTGTTCCATACATTTCTGTAGTCATGGGTTTATCACAAATAGTCATTAATGATTTTACCAAATAGGACTCAAACTTGTCAGTCCTGGGTAATTATGAGGGGATTTCTAACTCTCTTTAGACTTTCAGAATAAAAATCTAGAGAAAGGCTCAAGTACCTGTAATTTTAAAGAGATCTCCAAACCATTCTAAAGGCATTAGTTTTAGGTACCTCTGATTAGATCAAACAAAGAAGCATTCAAAAAACAGGTGGAGGAATGTTAAACTGAATACATGCAATCTTCAAAGGAAAGCCTTTGAAATAACCAGGAGAGATTAGTTTACGTAGGTAGTTTAGTGATCCAGTGAGCCTTGAGGGCCGAAAGGTGGAAAAGTGGACATTGAAGATCTTTAGCACTTGGACTAAGAGGAAAAGTAGCATGTGTTATTTGTTAGAATCTCATACCATGAAGTATGAGATGGGATATAAGCTTGGGGGTGGGAAACATACCAAGGGATGTACTGAGAGAAGGACCTACTTTCAATGTTTCTGGTAAAACCCAACTAGAGTTTTGTCTGCTATCTCTTTAAATTTTTAAAAATCTTTTAATAAGTCATTGAACAGTTTTTGAATCAGTAAACCATCTACTCAAAGTAAAGTGGATGAGAAGTGCATTTTATGGGAGCATAATTTAGACTATCAGAAATGGTTTTATAATCATCTCAATACTACTTTCCAAATACTGGGAAGTGTGTTTTATTATCATGATGTAGTGAAAATACACTATACATTTAGAGTGCTTTTCTTATCGGAGAACATAAAATTTTGTCAAATCCACAAACTCTGATAATAATAAGATGCTGGCTCTGCCACACTTCTTGTTAGAATTGAGTCCAATCTCATAGAAGAGATAAATGGCCTCCTGAGGCTTTGAGATCATGCAAAGTCACATCTGGTAGCTTGCACCTGGCTGACCTATTCATGAAAAAGGTCAATGTAGTGCAAAAGGGCTTTCTTTTCTTTCTTTCTTTTTTTTTTTTTATCAGCTCTACCAAAGGGAATTGAGCAGCTGTCTGGGGAGAGAAGGTTTTCATCCTTTCAAACCATTCCACTTTCTGAGCCAGTTCCTTAACCAAGACTGGGAGGGCCATGACTATGTATTTGGCAACAGCTATTACAGGATACTCCTGTTTTCTTTTGTCATTACTGTGAAGTTAGAAATTCAAATATCTTAATATTTATTTTATGTATTGTCTTATTACTCAAATACAAACTCAGATTATTTTACTTCAACATGAAGTACTACTTTAAGACTATTTTCCATTGTCCTAATAATTATTCTAATACTATCTTTTATGTTTCTCAATAGCTCTATTTGGTACTCTATGCTTTCATCAATAATTGGTCATAGTTTATCAAGAAAAAAACATTTGTTGGTTTATTGTCATTGTTTTATTTTCTTGCTTTTTCCAAATCAGAGTGAAAAGACCTGAGTAAAGAGAACCATGAAACCCATTTGAAGGAGAAGCAAGCCAGCTTCAGGTAAAAGGGATACCGCTTTGATCTCAGAACTGAGAGGTTTGATAGTACCTATAACATGGTCTCCTAACATGCAGGAAACAAGATGTGGTTTTTTATTAAGTCTGGAAATTTCAAACTGATGAATTCTGGGTGAAGTACTTGTTGAACTAGATTGGAAGACTATCCCTTAGCTAGACCCAGTATGTCTGCCCTCAGAACAGGTTTGTATCTTCACCTGTCCAGGGGGTAGCTACATATGCTGAATCTAGGCCTCAGTATTAACAGCCCTTGTTCCCAGAAAATGTTAATAACATCTCAACAAGAGTTTAATTATTTCTAAAGACCCTAAGAAACTAACTACCCAATCTTTTAACTTTGCTGTTTCTCTATTCAATTACAAATGGTCTGAAAAGAAAGGCAGGGTCCATCCAGATAATGCAGGATCCTTTCAGATTAATGCAGAGATTTGCTCTCTGGTGATTTGGGATCCTAAATCCACTGTTCCCGAAGACCTGAATTTTTAGCTTATCTGTTAAACACTGAGCTTTCCTATCACCTTATCCTGAGAAGACAAATTCATACTGAAATATTTTTCCTTTCGTTGAAAGCAAAACATCAATATGCCCCAAATTATCTACCCTTTCAAAAGAGAAGTCAGGAATCTTTGAGACTATTATGTGTAATTATTGTATGTTTAGCTAAGATGCTTTTTAAAAGGCTTTATATACATACTTTGGACTTTTAGAAAAGGTTTTATGTAGAGTTCAAGTATTTTGCTAACATGTTTAAGTTTCAATGATTTATGTCAAAACAAAATTACACATTAGTCAAATGTCAAACAAGCTTGACATGGAGATGAGTCAGCTGGGCTATTCCAACTCCAGACTGCAAAGTGCTGTGAAGTATTCCCTCATTATATATGCAATTTTCCTACAGAACACCCTCTCTTAGCATTCAGACCATGAAGCTTAAGGGAGTTGCAATAGAAATATGGAGAATTCTCCATTTCTGCTAATTTATCATGGCTGAATTGGCATAATGAATGGTGACAAATAGGCCTTTTTCATCCACACAACAGTTACCAGTACATTTTCAATGGCGTCTGCTAGAGTGTCAAGAATAGCAAGCTTAATTACACAAAAGCTGGTGGAGGCATGTGGTGTGAATTTAATGCTGTATCAGGAAAGAGGCTGCAGGACATCAACTTTGATCCTGCAGGGGGAAATGGAACCCATATAAATATAAGTATACAATGAAATACTAGTGATTACAGAAGTCATGTGGAAATTTACTTCTTCATCTTAGAGTTTATGTTATCTAAAAATATTGATGGCTTTAAAGCAAAAGGAACTACTAAATATTGTTCTTTGACTTCCTTCTGCCTCAATAGTTAAACATACTTATGAAATTCTAACTATATGTGAAATACTAATTTTATAAGATGTCTTCAAACTAATTTCAAATGTGGAGAAGGTTTGAACACAACATTTAATAGACTATCATGAGCTAAAAGCGAAGAGCCCATTATAGCTTTATCAGTTGGGTAGTAAAATTCTTATACGTAGAATCAACTTGATAAAGTGTGGCCCCAAAATGTAATTATTATCACTAGACAACCATTTGGAATTATTTGATATCTATTATACATCAATAAATTTAAATGGAGGTGGATTGTATATACATAAAAGATTTTCCTTCATAGCCCACACTTAATATATTTTTCTTATGCTATTTGATTGATTATAACATAATTCTCTGCACAGTTTCACCTCAGGGAAATAAAAAATTAATATTGATATATAAAATGAGCACTTTTTGTGAAGCATTTTGATATGGAGAAAAGCAATTTGTTGCTTCTAAACATTTATAGCATGCTTTGCTTTAAACATCAATTGATTTTTTTCTTACATACCTGTGAAATGAAGTTTTTAAAATCAGAATGACTATAATAGCATTTGGAAGCATGCTTTCTGAAGCCTTATCTCAATTGTACTTTAAGGATACAGAAATGTTAAGATTATCAGATATAACTATCACTCAGATATAAACAGTGATAAAAAGAAATAGGTATAACTAAAATTGCCTTGCTAATCAACCAGATGAATGTATAAAACTGAACATTTGACATACCAAAAAACTACAGATCTTAATATTCTAATGGTCATCTGCACCTTACATTTGTTGAGTAGTATTTAAAATGGAAGCAAGAAGGAAGCCATGTAAACCCACACCTGTCCCAGAGGGTAGGTGATTTATCATGTCTTTCTTTCTTTATTGTAAAATGGCATAAAATAGATTATTTCCCTTCTGTAGTTCTACTGTGAAAACTTTTTTTTTGAAGAGAGAGGGACAATGAGAGAGAGAGAGAGAGAGAAAGAGAGAATCAATTTTATTTAGTTTTTCATGTGGCTTTTGTTGCTCCGATCCATCATTGTATACGTGGTTCTGGGATTTGGACTTACGTCCTTGTGCAAGTCAGACAAGTGCCATAAACACTAAGCCACCATTCCAGCCCTATTGTGATGACTTTTAAGAACATTATAAAGAGCAAAATTTACCCTTTGTATCTGTTTATTACAATACAAATACTATCTGTAGGTTCTAGATAAATAATACAAATCATTGTTTAGATAGTGGAATTAGCTGATTAATGAAATACCTATTCCACATTTGCTATGTGCCAGGCATTGTGTAGAAGCTGGCTATATAGAATTGTACATAGAGCTAGATGTGTGCATATGTGTTTGTGTACACGCAAAAACATACATGTTCTCATGGAGTTCAGTATTATTGGGGAGATAAGAAAACAATCGGAAAAGATACTCACATATAAGCAATGTAGTGCATTGTTTGGCATGTACTCTGAAGGCAGGTGCACACAGAAGGTCGAAGTCAGTGTGAACTGCAACATTTAGGGAAGCAGTGGTGAGAGTAATGATGATAATGGTTCTAAAGAGAAGACATTGTTCATAACTTGAAACACATCTGAGTGCTACACTTTGAATATGCTATGACTTATGTCATCATAACATACAAAGAGTCAAAAAATGTTGCAAGTTTGGACTCCACTGTAAATCAATCCTGTAATTAAACCCTCTTTATCTTTTATTTTCACAGGATCCCAGGAGAGAATACTCCCCTCACTCTGTCCTTCCTTCTTCTTTTCCTAATGACACATCCATACTTGCTTACACATGGACCTTAAATATTTTAGGGAGGAACAATTTCACAAAATTCAGAAAGCTCTTGATTTCTCTGGAGTAAAAGAGTGCTGATATCATATGCATAAAAATGTATTAAAGGGTAATTATGTAATGAACTACAGAAAAATTAGCTGTAGGAAATTTGGATTATATCATAGTTATGCATACATATGTAAAGAATCATTCCAAGACCATTATCTTACATATCTCAATAGGGTGACTAGACAAGTAGTAAAAATGAATATCCTGGGGAGGTAAGGCAATGATTAGTGACCAAAGAAGCAACTCTCTTACTGAGGAAAATAAAACTCTTTGGAACAGAATGATGTAATTCTGAATATGTATCTTTTTTATCATTATAATTATAGTTAATATATAAATCTAAATATACTATTTAGATCTTCTTATATTAATGTCTTATATTCCTCTAGAAATTTCCCTCAACTTCTACATGCTCCAACTAATTTTTCTTTCTTTCTTTTTGGATTAAAATTAAACGGCCTCATTTTTTTCCCCTGGAAGTATACAGTCTTGGCCCCAAGATGGAAAGTTATTTGCTTTAATATTCATGATTCAGCAGAGTATTTTATGACTAGCAAGAGTTGCAGCTTAAGTGCATATCTTCTGTACATACAGAGGTCAGAAATAATTTGCTTCATGATATAGGAATTAAAATCAATACTCTTACTTCCTTAAGAAAACAAACATAACACAATGTAAATGAGAAATGAGTAAATTATTAATAGATGAGCTTATCTAAAATATAATACAAGCCCAGCAAGGTCATTCCAAAGAATTGAGTTTAGGAAGCAGAGCTAGTTACAGGAAGGCTGAGGAGGTTAGATGCATCCCCAAGCTTGTCTTCAGAAGTTCCCTCTCATCCGAGTAGTTTTGGGCCTTTTTACTAACATGCTTTTAGTTGTCTCCCATGCCTAGAAGGTTGTTATTCCCCTGGAGGATGATGGATGAAGAGCAGAGAATCTTGCTTGAACTGCAAGTCTTCTCCATAGTACCTGGGGGCTACTCCCACGTTTCTAATTGACTGGTGATCAAGGTGGAAGAAGCCAGGGCTGGAGTGAGGGCTCAGCACTTATGGTGCTTGCCAGGCATGTGTGAGGACGCAGGTTCAAACTGGGGCACCACATACACAATGAAGTGTCAGAGCAATGAAGGCCACATGAAATATTCTCTCTCTCTCTCTCTCTCACTGCCCCTGTCCCTCTCTATTAAAAAAAAGAAAATAAAAAGATGGAGGAAGCCTATCAATGCTGCTCTCGGGGTTGCGAGGGCTTCTTATATTTTATGTTCTATGTCCTTTTGCTCTTTGCTCATGATTTAGGCAAATCCTATTCTCTAGAATGATTCACTCTTTTCATTCTATTCTTGATATATTTCCACCTGTTGTAAATGTGGTGAGACCAAGACACCTGGTTGTCTTGGTTGTCTCTCAGGGTCCTTCTTTGGGTTCTGATTTCTACACAGTATCTAGCTTTTAGGTCTTATTTCCTAAGCTAAGAATGTGTAGTTCGATACATCTGGAAAAAAAAAATGTTTCCCTTAGAAACAGGAAGGCTGCTTGCAACCCTGAGTGCATTGAAAGAGGTAAAACCCATGGTCACTAAGTCAGAACCAGCTTCAGTCCAGCTTTCTTACCTTCTCCATGTGTAATCAATTTACATTGGTTGGACCCTTTTCTTTCTCCTGTGTTTAATCATTGCTTCTGTAGGAATACATCCATTGACTTTTTCAAATCAAATTTGAACCTGAACTTTAACAACAGTTCAGGGGATACAGAAATATCAGAAATAATCCCTTGCCTAAAAGTATTTATAGTTTAATATGAAGAACATATATAAATGAATCTTACTAAACCAGAATGAAATAATGCATAGTCAGCATATGTTCAAAGTCCTGTGGAGGCATATGGGAGGCTGCGATTATTGCTGACTGGTGGGAGGTGATGCTATATACATAAACTGTTGGTGGAGGAATAAGCGGTGTCACTTCTTTTCTCAACCTTCTTGTAACATTTTAATGCTGAGGTAATTTTCTTAGTACACAAATAGGCAATTTTTCAGATGGACGTAAATAGCTACTGTCTGAGTAATTATATGGCACTTGAGATCCCTGTTTGCTTTCAGGGGGGTATAATATTTTTGAAAACCCCTCCACTGGGGAACCTGTGCAGGGAAGGTAAAGTTAAAGCTAATCCACAGAGAGAAATTGTGAGCTTTGTGGGCCAGGTCACTGAGGGTAGGATGATAGAGTTTCGATCTTTTATGTTCAGCCCCTATCATAGAAAACGGTTGTTGAACTTACGTATATGATATGAACACATGCATGTTTGCTTTTCTAATGAAGAAAGCTTCATATACATGAGGTCATTTGCAGTATTTTCTTTAAAGCAGACCTTTAGGAAGGAATCGCATTGCTCTTTGACCATTAAAAACCACAGATCTCTAGCAGAGAGGGTTGGACTTCAGGGCCCAACTCAAGGACTGGAGTGTAAGAACAGGTCATTTGAACCCAGTCATTAGTTCCTTACCAAGCAAGGAGATTAAAGAGCCACAGAAAACAAGTCTTGTTCAGAGCCATTACACAGGCACAAAGGGTGGGAGATTATGTGTCCTAAAGGCTTACTCAGCCACAAGGGAAAACTGGAGTTAGAATGACAATGTTTTCATCACACCTTTCCCCTGAGGGTGTCAGGAGACTACTCAGTCTTACGTAATGGATAGCAATTCTCTTCATGCTGTTTTGCTCTGTCCTTTACCCTTATCAGATAATAATAATAAAGAATCCCTAAAGACCATCAACTTGTTCTCCTCTCAAAAGTTACCCTTCCACAGATCATATGAGTGAATGAATACTTTAGGACCAACTTGCTTGACTGATCTTAACCATCATTATATCTATTCATTTCCAGTCAGGTTAATGTCCTTTTTTTTTTTTT